>VXBJ01003744.1:0-103665 GCA_013400055.1 Nycticryphes semicollaris | reverse complement strand
TATATATATTTTTTCTTTATGGGAGAATTGTTTTTAAAAGCTTGAGTTAAACCATGGTTTTTTCCACCCAAGTCTGCCATGGGCAGCTACAGTTGCAGTTGGGGGACAGGGATGGAAATGGCTTGAGATTTGTTTTCACCCCTGTGTCACCCTGCCACCATTGCCCATCCTTTCCTGTTCCATGGATACACCCCAGTTGCACTGGCTGAATTCTTAGAGCCCTGTGCTCTAAAGCAGATCTGTAAAATTATTTTACAAGTATATATAATGTAGTCTTGAAAAAGGAAAGGGAGGGAATGGGTTATTTAAACCAGATCTTTTCTCACATCGGTCAGGCCACATGTTCTGTGCCTGTCAGTAACATCTGGTCCTGCTCAGTGGGTTAATGGCAGTGCCTGAATCACACACTAGTATCACTTATCATATTTGCACCTTCCTTAGGTGGTTGTTGGTGGTGTGTGGTCCATGAAGGAATGCTGGATTAGGAAATTCCTGCCTGGCTTCTTTCCTCTGCAAAGCTCACTGCTCCTTTGTTTTACTCCTGCATGTGCTGCCCCACTCCTGTTTCTGCCCACTTAGCAGTCTCCAAGGCAATGGTCTGAGCCAGATCTTTATTTGGCAGTTCAACAGGAGGCCCCTTCCAAAATATTTTTGTAGGTTGGTGCAGAGCAAGATGGAGTAACTAGGTCAGGAAAGCAAAGAAGTAAGCCAACACTGCTGTTAACAAATAGGCATCTGGCACCTTCTTCACTGCTTTCCTTTCCTGATGCCTTGATGCTGCCAAACACATGCTCTACCCCAAATCTGGCTGTATTAAAACACTGGATGAGGTACACTCTTATATAGCCCATTGTGAAATGCCTCCTTCCTTGTCTCTGTGGGGTGAGATATCACCAAAGTGAGAGCCCCGGGCTCATCCCTGAGAGTGATGGAGCAAACACAACAGAAGTGGAAAGCCAGATGGAAGCAGTATGTAAGTGACTTCAAGTATCTCCAACTTCTGGCTTAGACTTCCAACCTCACAAGTCCAAGGGGAAGAACAACCTCTGGAAACCTCTGCCTTGGAAGAGGAACTGTAGGGCTTGTGACTAGAGCAAACAAGGTGGAACTGAGTGAAATGGGACTGGAGGGCATTTCTCACCATGATAATAGCCAGCTGTGAGTGCTGGAGCCCTGGCAGACAACTGCTGGGAGCCAGGATGAGTTGCCCAGTCAGAAATGGAGTGTGTCCAACAGCAGGAAGACCTCTCATTAACTAACACAAACCCAGCTTTATGCCATTTGCTATGGTTAGGATGCCATGTAGTTCCTGTGGCCCTCCCATGCTGCAAAAGCATTATGACTCAAAAAAATGGTCCCTGGATGGATTGACCAGCAAAAAGAGAAGCGAAAAGCTAGTGTGAAAGCAGCCTTTTCTCGGCTTAATGGCTGAACATCATGAATCAGAGGGAGGCAGTTGGGCACTAGCGGCATGTATTGTAGTCCTGGTAGAAGATCAGTTGTATTGGCTCAAACCACATCTAGCAGCAGCTTGCATTAAACAGGTTGGTTTTCACATGGGCATGGATAGCAGCATTCATAAGTTTCCATCCCACCAGCTGTGGTGCAGGGACTACTGCGTAGAGGAAAGTAGCACTTTGCAGAAAGCAAAGTATAGATCAGCCTCCTCATTTAGGAAACATAAGGGTTTCAAACTTAAAGGACCTGTTTTTAAGGTAGAGAACTCCTCATGTTTATTTTCTTAGCCACTGAGTGAATCTAGTCTCTGAGCCCTGGGAAAAAAGCCCTGTTGCTAAAGCAGGGCTCCAATGCCTCTCTTTCGTGGTTCTGTAGCTAACAAGCATATGGCAGTAAAAGATGGGGAGAGTGAGCCAAAAACATGGCACATGTATCTGGGCAAGCTTCTGTAACCTTTCTGACAGGTGCAGTTTGGCAGTATAAGATACTGGAGCTGGTTTCAAGCAGCATCAACAAAAGGCAGAAAAAGCATTAAGTCCCTAGTCCCAGATTGGGAACAGAAATGACACACAGTCATGAACATCCTCCCTCGTTGGCAAAGCATGAGCAGAGGGTGATGAAGAAACAGAAATCAGTTGGCAAGGAAAATGGGGGAAAAAAAGCACCATCACGAGGTGAAACTCAACCTCCCCCAGTGAAATGTTGTGGTGAATATGTTAAATACAGAAAATCTCTTTGTGTTTCCAGAGGGACCTCTGTGAGTTGATGGTCCCATTCTGGGACCAGGTAAATATGAAATAGTTGTTTTTTTTACGGGAAGGTTGCAGGTGAAGTCTGGATTTCATTATCTCCTTGCCCTCTAGCATCAGAAACAAAGTCATGAGATAGTCTTTGGAGACAATTTAATTTAGATTGGAAACATCTAGAAAGTCTCCATCCAGCTGAATGCAGAAGGCAACTGTTGTCAAGGTGGCTGTTCACCTAAATAACCTTCTGAACAGGGTGTGACAGCAGAGCCCAATGCTCATTAAGACTTTCTAACTACAGAACTCTGTGGGGAAGAGAGGAAGTCAGTCCTCATGTGAGCAGTGCTAGCCAGGCTATCTGCATAGGGGGTTACCTCCCTGTTCAGTCATGGCTTGATACCAGAAACATATTTCAGATAGTGTCATTTGGGAAGTCCTAGCTGCCATACAGCTTACAACTCCTGCAGGAATCCAAGAAACTCACATGTATGGTTATTAATACAAATTGTTATTATAATTTTTATTAAGACTGAACTATTATGAAGATTTTATTTGAAATTAAAAAAAAAAGCTAACAACAAAACCAAACATAAAACCCACCTGTTTGGTATTTTCATTGGCCAAGTTTTGGTTCAAATCACAGGGAGATCACAAGTCCTTCTGGGAAGCTTCCCTTCCATGGAAGCAGGAAAGAAGAGACTATTGTCTTCACTAATGCAGTAATGCCCAGGGAGAGAGTTTAAGTGCTCAATTGTGAAATCCGGAAGGAGCTGAGAATTGAATCAAGACCTTTTAAATCAGCCTCATGGCATGCTCGCAATTGAGAAAGTACTTTTTTGTGTATTTTGTGATGGGTACAGCAGTCCTAAGATGTCCATCCAGGTACTGAAACCACTGAGCTAATTGGAGGAGAAAGGGATTTTCAGCATCCCATCAGATCATTGCTGCAGTTCCTTTCCAGTAAAATAGAGATAATACAGCAAAGAAACAATACCACTAAACTTGTTATCAGTCCTTCCTTGCTTATGCCTCCCACCAAACATTTCCTATCAGTATTCAACCAGCTAATCTTCTCCTTTTGTCACTGAAACAAAAACACTTGCTCACTTTGTGTCATCTCCAAATACTGCAACAATAGAAGAATGCAGCCATTAATTATCAAAATTACCTTTACTAGAGAAAATTATAGTCATTAAACCCGAG
The DNA here is from genome assembly GCA_013400055.1 of Nycticryphes semicollaris. Classification (NCBI taxonomy): domain Eukaryota; kingdom Metazoa; phylum Chordata; class Aves; order Charadriiformes; family Rostratulidae; genus Nycticryphes; species Nycticryphes semicollaris. The sequence continues at coordinate 100,258 of VXBJ01003744.1, read as the reverse complement.
GTGAAACTCATTTGTACTTTCCTCAACTTCTCCATTTTAAGATGTTTATAAAGTCACCAACTTAATGCCTCTAGTAAAGACCCCAAAATGTGGCAAACTAAAAAGTTTGAGAAATGTGAGTGGCATGCTGTCACTCCCAACAGCTCTTCTGCTTTACTGATGCAAATGTTCCTTTTCTTTCTCTGAGCTGTGCTATAACCTGGAGACCCAGAGGAAAAGTGGCTTGGTCTTCCTTGTGACCTTATTTGCACAACCGTGATACTATTTGACATGATGAAAGATTTGTCTTGAATGGCCTTAATCCAAGAAACATGGACAATGTTGATGTCTTCACATGGCCAATGCCCACACAGAGGGAGGATCGGCAATGACAAGAAGTCACTCAATGACATGCTGATTACTCTGAATACTTTCTGTTTGCTTCTACTCACCCTTCCTACTCTCTTGTGGTCTACTACACTTGTGTTAGTGCTCCTGCCTCTGTGCCCTCCTGCTTCAACAAACCAGATACCAGACTTTGTCATGTGTCTCATTTGAAGATCCAGTCACTGTGTGAGAGCATGAGTTTGGTGGAAATGGAAGAAAATATAATGCACTGCAGGGCATTGGAAGGAAAAGGCCTGCTGAATCTCCATGCTAGATGAATTTAGGTCAAATGTAGAATTAGGACATTATTTTTGCTGTGAATTCAACTACCTGAAATTATAGACACCCGAAGGCCATAGAACTGCAAGGTCAGTGAATCCACAATTTTCAAAACTTCCCTGGAGAGGTGCAACTGAGGGTGAGAAAATGTAGCAGAATGCATTTACATTTCTTAAGAATTTCTTGAGTACTTGAGAAGAGGCTCCTGTTCAGAAGCAAGGCCTGTGGAAGAATGAAGACCTGTTGCCAGGTTTGCCTCCCTTCTGTCCATCGTAAACACTTGCAAGTGCTGCCCTCCATCTCCTCAACATGGTGTCCCTACAGCTTCAGAAAGATCAGGATTGACCTCTTGTGCACTCTGTTGCTGGAAAAAGTGGGATGTGAACATAGAGCAGGAAAGCACAGCATTGCTAGAAACAATGTGGAGAAATATCAAAACACATTGGAATGAATACAAAAGCTCCTGATGATGAAATTCAGCTCCGCAGCAGATCCAACGTGTATAAGATCTCATGTTGAAGGTAGCCAGGAGTGATTGGAAGCACTGGAGCAATTGAGGTGCTTTAGTAAACTGTCTTGGTGTCTGCTCAGCGTAAATTACCCTCCATAAGTGGCAGTGGTTGAACGGGAAGGTTAAGGGGAAATTAGTGAGAAGAAAAAACATACCTTATGGGATCTGTTGACCCTGAGTGTGGTCTTTCTTGCCCATTCACCTGTGAACAAGATACCTCCACATACAGTTGTATCCAGTCTCTCAGAGCTGTTTATTCCATGAGAGCTGTAATGACACTAATCCAGATGGGAGGCTTAACGCACAAACCATCACCCAGTCTGGCTACTGGTGAACGTGAGCTCATGTGCTAAACTCAGTTACCATCATTTGATTCTGCTGATATCAGTGATGATGAGTAGGAGTTAAGAGGAATCTGATTCATTGGTTTTATGTTAGATGACAGATACTTGGCCTAGATGCACATCCAAGCTTTGTACATGTATATATATAAATTGTGTTTGCCATTTTCTGCAGACTTCAGCCATAGGCAATGCTTAAGAAAAAGAAGAGCATGACTAGTTTATGCTATCAAGATAAAGGTTAAACACCCAATTACTGGTTTTTGGTAGCAAGGTTATGGGCCAGCACAATAAATGACTTTGTTGGTATCTGCCTGGAAACTTAACTCCATTCTTAGCCACAAACTTGGCCTTTCTCTGAACATTGTTGATCAGCAGTAACATTCAGGGTGTGTTTCAGCTAGTATTCTCTAAAGCATCTTCTTTACATTTTGTTTTAACTCTTAGTTTTCATTCTTTAGTTACAGTGGTCACTGAGTGCAAATAAAAAAATTAGATTTTAAGATTGTCTGCAAGACTTTATGGCTAGTGACAAAAATCCCCTTAATTTATAAATTTAGGTGATTTTTTTCATGCCATTGTATTGCTATTTCACACCAGTGAGATGTGTTTTGATGAGCAAAAACACACCTTGAGTTCCAGGTCTTCTCCCCATTTTGTTTCTGGACAAAATGGCATGAACATGGCAGAACGACAGCCAACACATCATTCAATCTAGTGTCTTGCAGTGGTTTGACCAGTTTGGGACCTTTCCATTCAGAGCGACTAGCAAATATTCTCATAACTGAGTAAACTCCCTTCAGATTCAGAATCAATGTCATTTTGTCCCACTTTTTCCTCCTTTGAGTTTCTGTCATTATGCTCTCTTTTTGCTGGCTTTCTTTCAACTACCTGTAATCAAATACTCTCTAAAAGAAGTACCCAAGATTTTTGGTTGTTTTTTTTGTTACCGTCACTGGAATGAGCATGTGGTTGTATACTTCACAGGCTCCTTTTAAACAGACGGCTAATTACTTATGAGCAGCTACAAAAGTTAACTATAAATATGTAAATTGGGAAAGAATAAAATACTCGTTAAACATTAGGCATTTACTATGGAAATTAAGTGTCATTAGACCCATAAAAGACTTTCCCAGCATTTGTTCTTGCGGCATTTCTCTTTAAGCCTTCATTAGTGTAGTAATCCTAATAAACATAGAAACGGGCCACCCCATCTAAACAAAATCAGAGCCATCCTGAATGTATGCCCAGAACTCAAACCCAAACATTTTTTTAATTTGTTTTAAACTTTGGAGGTATTCCATTGCTTTCATTTTCTTTCCCAGTTTGCATTTACCCTTTGCTTTTTCATTCAATCCAAGAAGAGGAGTAAAGTCTACAACATATCACTAGAAAAGCTACCCACATCATATTTTTTACTGAATTGGAGCCAGATATTACAGAAGCGTAAAACATTCTTGGCAAAGTATTTAGAAAAAACACTAATTTGGTGCTTTAGAGTAGACAAAGCAGCAGGCTAGAACAAAATTCTTAGAAAAAGGGTGGGAAATTCAGCTCTGGGAGCTGGACCAGACAAATATTTTTCCAAAATGACATAAGTATGGATTTTCCAAACTCGTTTTCCATGAGTCTGTGAAACCCCTCATAATCTTCATGTCTTTCCAGCCCAATTCCTATCATGTCCACTCAGCATCTTCTGTGTCAGCACACTCTGTCTAAAACAAGCCATGACTGCAAATACAGATCACTCCCTTCCTCAACAGCCTTCCTGGACATCAGAGGTAGTGACATGGAAACCCTCATGTAGGAGCCCCCAGAAACCTGCAACAATTTTCTGAAGGACTGTGGTTCTATCAATTCCTACAAAGTCAATATGTTCAGTACAGAAAAGTTATCAAATGGCCTGTACGCAAGAAACTTATTGGCACTCATCTTCAGAAAACAAGATAATTACAAGAGCCTTGTATAAATGGTGGTGGGGCTTTGTAGACATATGAATTCTCCCTTGTTATAAGGTCTAGGGCACTTGGTGCTGTGGGTGAACTGAGAGGATAATAGTTTTATCTCTCCACCCTCCATGCAAACCAGTCAATCACATTCCATATCAGCTCTGTGACTTCAATTCTGCTCTCAACCCATAAAGTCAGATGTAAAGGTGGAAATATTTATTTTTCAGTAAATTTTCCGTAACTTAGGATTTTTTTTTGTCACTGGTATAGAAGAATAAAACAAGAAAAATCACAAACTTGGAAATACTCTTGTAAAAGCACAGAAATGTTTGTCCTTTTTCTTTCTGTAGCACCCACCCACACATGGTCAGCCTGTTGACAATAGAAAACCTATGATAAAACCAGAAATTTTGTTGCAGAACTTCCTGTCTTGTCCATTTGTTCCTGGAAAACATACAAATATATCTGTAAATTATTTTCAAGCCATCTCCAAGCAGTCAATTCAACCAATGTCATTTGAGTCCCCACAGTAATTACCAATCTTGCCAGTATGAGAAATGCTGTGATGTGCTCCCATATTGGAGCAGCCCAAATTTGATGTGTTAGTTACTGCTCAGCATAGCTTTACTGAGTGGAGAAGGGAAAGTCTCTTCATCTGCCTGACAGCCATGACAGAGGATTTTAAGACGCTTTATGGGATTTTGAGACACTTTATGAGACAAAATTAGTTGGTCAAAGGCTGTGGGTACAACTACTGTGCAATGCTGTGTACATCTAAGCATTTTCAGTATAAGTGTATTCAGTATAATATATTTTTTCTCTCAAGTTCATCCATTGTGTTTTAAAACTATTTGTTTTGCAGCAGTACTGTGCTATTTTGCAGCATGTCAATCTTACATACCAGAGGAGAATTTCCTTCTTTCCAAGGAGTTGGTAGTCCTAGTAAAAGCACCATGAAAGGATTTGAACCTTCCATTGTCCTCTTCATCATGTAGATGAGAGGCCTGCATGTTACTCCTTCAGCCAACGTCTTCTCATGCAGTCATTTTAGCTCTTGGTTGCCTAAGAAAGAGGCAAAGAAATGTTTTTGAGTCATCTGAAACAGCATTATTCAGCTGCTGAGTGTTTGGCTGTAAACTGGCCTGATCTCTCAAGGTGGGCTGTGAAGAGGCTGTGTTTTGCTGTCTGTTCACGGGACTGGGAATCAGGAGCTGCTCTGAGATGTATTTTAACCTCTGTGATGCAGGGTAAACCACTGAGATGTTCTTTATCTCATGCCCACAATCATAAAAAAAAAATCTCACAGTGATGCTTAGGGAACCAAACACGATTTAGGGAATGCATCATGAAAAGGTGCTTTACCACAATATATGATATTTTCATTCCCTAGGTTTTTCACAAGGCTTCTTTGATTTACCCCTTGCTGCTGATGAAGAAAACCCACAAAGGCATGTGAATACAGCTTAAGGGGAAAAAGACTGACAATAAATGGGCTAGTTGTCTTTTGAAGTAATTCTAGAGCTCTCACGGAGTCTGCAGGCCACATGGAGCAAATTATGACATAGAGTGAGGTGCAGGTAAGACGTACAGATTGCAAGGATTTAAACCAGAAGCAACTGTCACTTGAAAGAGAGAGGCACTGTTGCTTGTAGGGTGCTTGTACTTTGAGGATGTACCTGCCCAATGCACCTGAGGCAACCCTGGAGGACTTCCTCCTTGGATCAGCCTATGTGGAGGGCTTCCTGACCTGTTTGGAGCAGGGCCTCAAGATGTAGTGGGAATGGGACTCTCTTTCTACATAGGCTGAAAGGCAAAAATGGGAGACCCTTCTCTGTAGTGGGAGTTGTGGTAAAATACCAAACTCCATTGCTCCAACCTCCATCTGCCCTGGGGATCAATGTTCTTTGGACCTTGGTTTCTCCATGAATAAATACAGCCAAGTAACTATAAACTGTTTGCCTTTCAGCCACAGCTTTACTTCCTGTGAAGGTGTAATGTCTTTTGCATCAACCATAAGACACCATTGTCATCTCTACTGTGTCCCAGGGCTGGTGGGTTATGGATGAACCTTTATGTGTAATGCATCTTCCCAAAACATTACATCTTGAGGTTCACTGGACCAGAGCTTGAAACATAAACAGTGTTATTGCAGGCAGATGGCTGAAGACATGGATCTGTTTTATTTATGCTTCTTGGAATGATGTTATTCGATACGCTGTTAGAGATGAACATGTTCATTCTGAAAAATTCCCAGACAAAATTTAACTAGCACTCAATGGAAGAGCTTAATAAGGAGTGGGATGGAAAAAAAGTCTTTTTCTGTGTCTGTGGACCATAAATCACAGATGCTACAAGGGCCACAAATCTTGGGTTTTCATGCCGTTTAATCTCTGTTTCCTTGCTGCTGTTGAAGGAGAGTTAAAGGCTGCCAGTGTGCTCCTATGAGATATAGGTGTGCTGATTTGCTCATTCTTTAAAAAATGAAACATGTTAAAGGCCTGACAAAGGCTTCTACAAGCCTAAGAGGGTGTCCTGTAAAGGGGAAAAGTAGTTTTCACCAAACATGCTGAATAGCACACATGATTTTGGGCTGAAGACCTGCAAACCAAAGAAAGCTCCCTTGGTGATCAGATCTGCCCTTAGCCTCCCAATAAGACACATCTTACTCTGTAAAAGTGGAGATGTGCTAAATTATTTTGGTCAATGACCAAGTATCTCCTTTAGGTAAGAATGTGTGCATTACGCCTCACTAAATCATGTCCAGGGTCCACTCCCAGCTGTTGGATACTATGGCCCTTCTGTCCAAAAATCCAAAAAACACAGATTTCTCCTCTGAAAAGCTTACCAGGCAGAGTCTCCCCATAAAACAAGTTTGTGTACCCTTTCTAATGCTGGGCATTTTTCAGAACTTTTTTTTAACCTGCCTGACCCTGGAAGTAAAAAGAGAATCTAAAACTTTTTGCTTTACTTCTGAGAGATGGCTGCAAATACAGCCAGTGCTTGCGGGCAGAGGAAAAGCTGCGTTGGCCCCTGTCAGGCCTAAAAAGCTAGTGACCTGGATAAAGTGATGCACAGTCCTGGAAGTCTGAAGTGTCTCTGCAGATTGGCAAAGCTCTGTTAACTTGTCAAGCCAGGGCACACGAAGTGTGGCCCTGGTCCAGCTCGAGTGTCAGTCTCACTGATGTCAAAGGCTTTCCTTGGTACCCAGTGCATCCAAACTGCTGTGGTTGTATCAGTGCTGCAAGTATAGAGAAAAAGACCAGATGTCTTTGGCAATGCTGAGGCATAAGCAATGGCCTTGCCAACAATAAATGCTGCTTTTAGGAAAACCCAGCCCCAGTGCTATTTATTTTTGTGGCCAAATTGGACTTCTCTTCACTTGTTATACCTGTTTCTTTCTTGAATTTATCTGAAATAGCAGCTGCAATTCAGATCTCTCTATTTTTTACAGCTATGAAGAGTCCCATTCAGGCATTAGGTCCTACAGTTGTTTTTTTTCCTGTCTCAGCACAGGAGGAGGCTGGAAATGGCTATTCAGATGTACCATGAGAGGAAGGGTCCTAGTCTCACATGTCCTCCTCCCTGGGATACTCCTGCCCCTCATTTTATAGCTGCCTTGAAGGGACCATGCACAGGAGGTGCAATGTTTGATAGCTGGTTTCTGCCAAGCAGTTTTTCCTCCATGTGCATGTTGGTTGCATAAAGCACTGGCTTGTCACAGAGAGCGAAGTGAAATACCTGTTCAAATCTAGTTTTTCCTGGAGGCTTTTGTCATACGAGTACAGGAAGCAGAATTAACCAACACATAAATAAATAACCTCCAAACACCAAATACTGCTATTTTTTAAACTTGAAAAACCTGGCAGGTGCTTAGGAAGTGAGTTCATTGCCCCGGGGAAGGGTGATTTGTTTTCACACATGACATGAGGCTTTATTAAAGGACAGAAGCTATTAGATGGCAGTGTTTCCACTGGCTCTGGCTCTGTTTTGTTCCCTTCCCCTCCACATCATCCATGGTACAGGAAGGATGTGGGTGAGAGAAGAGGCTTTTAAACCCTCTCAAACTGTTTAGCTAGTCGAATCTAGAAGGACTTCTGTGTGTTGTGACATGCATGTACCCAAACTGGAAGGTTCCCTGTTAATGGGATTTTCTTGCCCTTGTCCTAAACCCTTGCTTCTATAGTGCAGGGAGGAAACACCTGAACCACCTCAGAAATGTGACTTTAAAACCATATAGGTCTCTAGAGATGCTGAAGATAGTGCATTTTAAAGACATAAGTTATTTACAAAATAAATTAATGACTCCTCCTTGATTGTGGTTGCCCCTCTGAAGTATATCATGTTGCTTCTCACTGTAGACTTTTTTTTTCTTTCTGGAACTAGCATGATCAACTCAAGTTGTTACTTCTTCCTTGTGGTTTATTCTATAGGTTCATGGAGATGGGTAGACTGGGGAATAACGCCTTTTGATGGATCTTTGGGTGAGCTGGCAGTGCCTATCAAAGCACAAGTTCAGTAACACCATGTAACAAACTTTCATGGATTCAGGTGGTTTTATACCTATCAACAAGCACATATCATTGATCCCAGAAGGGGTCACAGCCCAGTACTCTCCTATGAAGAGCAAAAGAGACTCTGATTGGCATCCTAGCAAATGTGTTTGACTTGCTTTGCATAGAAATGAGTGCTGGTGCTGAGTAAGGTTATCTTCTAGCTTCTGAGGCAGGTCCAGCTCAGGAAAACCAGTGTTATCCTACATAGTCAGTGGGACTAGCTGTAGCTACTTGAAGGGCAGTTAAAGGCACTGGAGGAAAAAAGAACCTTTGTGTTTCTGCAAGGCAGGTCAGCACCTCCTTTGTGGAGAGCTTGGAGGGCTTGTTCTACCTCTTTCATTAGTAGATGAACAGAATTCCCAGCTACAGGGGAAAAAGGCATCCATAGCCTACAAGGCTGGGGACTTGTCCCAAACCGTCTGCTCCCAGGCTTCCTTCAAGTGTATCCAGGAGAACCAGCTGGTGAATGATTTAAAGTCTATGACAGGTTTTCATCACTTACCAGCAACATTGTCCATTCAAATCACTGTGTGAGCATGGAAGAAGGAGGAAGCAGTAGGACAGATGGGGAAGAGGACTATGCCTTGGTCTTCCCCACTCCTCCTTCGGGAGGTGATTGGTGCACTCTTAGATAGCTGATGCCTGAAGCATCATTACAAAACATTCTACAGATAAAGTCCACATCCATTAAGCCTACAGTGCAATTGCTTGTTGTGTTGGCAAAGTAAGAATTCACATGCCAGCCAGCTTTCCATACAAAAAATTTCCTGTACAGTTCTCAAAGCAGGTCTTCTGTAGATCTAGTAACTGTCCTGAACCTTAGTGATGGTTGAGTGATGCTCCTTTTGCTTAGATGTCCTGTTGAAAAGCATCCCACCAAAATTCATTAACACAAATTAATAAATTACCTCCAGTCAATAGAGACAACATAACTGCTGGTGTATGCTCTTGTCCTAATGTAACCTGCATCTCAGCTGATTAGCTGTAACTCAATGATTAATGATAATTTAACTGTCCACCTGTGTTTATTATCCTCACTGGTGCTGCATTCCCCATCTCTGGGCCAATGAAGCTCAAGGGGTTCTCCATCAACCCAACACATTACATCAGTGCAAGAGGGATCAGTGCCTGGTGTCTCTGAGAAGTCGGAACGCTGAAAGAGCAATGATTTATGACAGTTGGAGTGAAGTGGTAAGTGAAGCAATAGCTCCTTTTCCATGATGCTGCCCTGTGTTTTGTAACCTGCCTCATGGTCACCAGATGATTAGGACCTTTCATAAATGCATGATTTCCCTTACACTGAATGTTTACGATGGCTGGTTTCAATTATTTCTTTCCTTCACACTCTGTATTTCAAACTGTCTCGGATGAGCAATTCATCTGCTCTATCAAATGACTTACCAAGATAGATTTCACATACAAGGCAAATACATTTTGCCTCCCCTCATAATTTCACAACACTGTTTTTTATAATTCTGCTTCCCTTGCCTTATTCCCAGCAAACTTTTACCTAGAGCAGAGCTTTCCACCTGTGCAAGGTGGGTATAAAATTTCATTGGATAAGAAAAGTGGTGTTTATGACTATTTTCTCTTGACTCTTGTACCACCGCATTTCCCATGTTACATGACTGGACATGTAGAACTGTGTCAGAAAAATGTTGGGGCCCTTGTGTAGGGCTGCAACGGCACCTCACCACATACACATTGATGTGTATGTTCAGAGTAACTGGTGCCAATGAAGAGTTGCACATAATTGTATTTTACCTATGCACATACACTCACACATAACCATCAAGCACCAGTGATGCCATGATGCTTGTGAAAAAGCTCCTTTTCCCACATATTTATACCTTGTGAATCAATGATACTAACTGAATTATGAATTGCAGGAGAATTCAGGGAGTTAGTGCATTTAATGCATATGCATATGGTTGGTTGCTCAGTCTTTATTTTCTTCTGCTCTTAGTCAGCATGGATGGGACCCACAGAGAGTGTATAAATGAGTAATGAAGGGCATGGAGGGTGATTCCTTGGAAGTGGCATTGTGTTGGAGCCAAGGTGGGTACGGACAGTGCAGTAGTACTCAGGTGAGTTGAGATCTGTGTCAGCAAAAAGCATGATGAATATCCAGGCGAGGCTGAACGAGCACTCAGCAAAATTCATCTGCAGTTCATTGAGCCAACACATGGAGAGAGTTCACGGGGAGTTTATCATGGGAACTGTTGAGGGTTAATGGCCAGCAGAGCAAATTGAGCTGTGGGATTACTAAATAATGAACTTTTGTCTCCAATAAATTTGTCCCTGACTTATAAAAAATCAATAACGTGCTACACTTTAGAATTTTTTTTTTCTTTTAGGGGGGAGGAATGTAGGCTCAGACTAATTTTTAAACTACTCTTTCATATATATATATAAATATTTTACCCTGACCATTTATAAGAAAGCTCTGATGTGCCACATGTATTGCAGCTTCATCACCTAGATAGATTTTTATGTGGGTGCCTGACTATTGCTTTGTTTAATCATTCCTTTCTCTTCCCTCTCCAGTCCCTCCCCTCCCTCCCTTTCTATGCTTTTTATGACACTATCACCAGCATAGATCTACAGGAGGGTTTTCATGTGATATAGGATGTCAGAAAGGTCAGGTCAGCTGGGACAGAGCCAAAAAATATTAGTACTTTCTAGCCACTGAAGAGAGAAATTGAAATAATAGTTAGCACTTATACACTGGCAGATTTTCAACTGCAAGAAGAGGGAGGGCTTTTCTTTTTTGTGTGTTTTGTTTTATTTTGTTTCTAAGGGGAGAGGAGGTGGTTTCAATTCCTGGCTATAGAACAGAGTTTTACTATGATGTGCGTTTATGTTTGGGTTTACATTTGGGTTGGAAGTGGGCACTGGGCTGGTATCTGCTCCTGGACTGCTGTGTGTCCTGAGTTTCCCACAATCCTTCTTCTCTCCAGCTCTCTGTGGCACAAAGTCTCTCCAATGACCACATATAGTTGGCTCCCTCACAACACGCATCCCCTTCAGTGTAGCTAAATAATTGCATTGCCCTAGGGCTAAATTTAAATTCTAGAGACGTATTATCTAGATTTCAGCTCTCCTATTACCTTGGGTATTTTTTAAATCCTGTCTGTTCTTCAAGAAGCCAATGTACAGGACTGAGAATTAAACCCCAGGTAAAAGGTCCTATTAAGCATTTGACCATCATGACCTTCAGCAAGCCACTCAACTGCTTTGTGACTTTTTGTCTATCTCACATAAATTGGTAAGAAAATCAAATCCAGATGCCTTATGGTGTGCAGAGGAGTTATTCCATCATGGAGCAGAGGACTTTGCCTCTTTGACAGATGTTGTAAATGGGTATGGGTGTATGGTTGCATAGTATGTCTCTGTGTTCTACTGCCCTAAAATAAGTAGTTAGAACTATATTGCTGTGTGCAAGTCTTTTCAAATTCTGTATGATTTCAGAGAAGCCTTCTCAGTCAAAGGAGGAGAGATTTTGCAAGGACAACCCTACTGTCTATGATTTTCCTTTGTCTTTGTGTGAACACAGGTGAACACAGCACAGTAGAGGTGCACATAAATAGTCAGGATGCCAAAATCTTACTGACCATTTCATCAGTGTCTGCGGAGCTGGACTCCACTGGGAATGAGCTGTGGGTATATGTGAGATGGTAGCTACTGCTGGAGAACAGAAAATTACTTCTTCCAGTAGCATTGCCTGCTGTCTTCACTCTTTTTTGGTAGCAGTGACAGTCAGCCCAGATCTTCAGGGATATCCTGTGCTCTCTGTTCCAATCATGAACAGCCAAAGTCAAATGATGGTTCTTTCCCTTTCAGGTGAAGAAGCAGCCATACCTGTTGGGGACTCAGGGAGTCTTCAGCAAAGCCATGACTGAGATGCAGAAGTGACAAGGAGCATTGCAAAAAGGGCATGGAGACCTTCTCCACCCCTGGTTATCATATGCAATCAGCAGATCTGCACAGACTCTGCCTCTTTTATGATGCCACAAGTATCGTGAGGATCTTCATGACTGATATCTTCCCAACAGGCACACTATAACCAGCGCTGGGCCAGCATTGTCAAAAGATACGAAGTTCTTTGACTGCTACTGCCTTGGAGGGGAGATGACTAAGTATACCGAGGGTACAAAGCCATTGTCCCATGAATCAACACTGAAAAATTGCTCTCAGAAATGCTGTGGGAAGTAGCTAGAATGGTAAACTCTATTGTCAGGCTGTAAAAACCCAAGAATGAGGAGGACTTTCTGGCTTTATAATTACAGGTCATTTCACAGCTCTGTGCAGGTTGGGAGTGGGTGATGACCTTCAGCTTATGGACAAGACAACGTCCTTAGGATTCAGCCAGCTGGGCTGCTCATTTAAACCACCCTCAACCTTTCTTCCAAAGACTCTTGCAGAGACCCCCCCTTGTCCATCTGCTGACAGGCAGGCTTCAACTGGAAAAGAAGGTTTCAATACGTCTGTGTGATTATGGAGAGTTCTCCAGAGAACAGGGTAAAAGAAATTGACATTAAAATCAGTGTCTGTGGCTCTCTGTTAACCTTTTTCCCAAAACAATGCCTGCTAGTGGTGACTTACAGACCTCCTTAAATTTTCTAGAAGTTTACAGCACACTTTTCTGACAGCTACTGGAGCTTAACTGTCTCCTTTTGCTCCTAATTGCAGTTATTAGCTTTTGGAGGGAGGAAGATTTATAGACATTATGAAATGGCCTAAATCTGATTCGTTTCCTTCCAGTGTCATATTGTCTTCACTTATTTGGAAATCTTGACAAAAAGCAAACAGTTGGTGCTCATTAAAATGCCATCATGCAGGAATGCAGTGACATTTAGTGGAGGATGTTTTGGAGTTCTCTTTGACCTTTGCTTGGTGACTTCTCCTCAGGGTTCAGGAGGTGTCTCCATGCCACAGTGACACCTCACTGTGCTAAGGAACTTCCAGCGTGCTAAGGATTGCCACTGGATAACAGCAAAGATTACTATCAGTGTCTACCATCTAAGCCTTGTTCATCAATTTGAGTAGCTTTTCCCACCAGCTTTTGTTCCACAGTCACAAACAAATTTGACACAAAAAAACCCCAGCAAAACAGTTTTCACTCTCAAAAGAAAAAAAAAAAAGGTTAAATTGGCTCTTGGGTGTTACAAAGGAAAGAAAATCAGACTACAATGAGGGGTTAATGAAATGTATACAATGAGACATCTAATCTTCTATAAGTTACCTTCTCTAAGGACCATTGTGGTACCAGACCATATCACAACCTGGTAAGTCAACAATTCAATAATCTCCTCTCCCTCTCCCTCTCCCTCTCCCTCTCCCTCTCCCTCTCCCTCTCCCTCTCCCTCTCCCTCTCCCTCTCCCTCTCCCTCTCCCTCTCCCTCTCCCTCTCCCTCTCCCTCTCCCTCTCCCTCTCCCTCTCCCTCTCCCTCTCCCTCTCCCTCTCCCTCTCCCTCTCCCTCTCCCTCTCCCTCTCCCTCTCCCTCTCCCTCTCCCTCTCCCTCTCCCTCTCCCTCTCCCTCTCCCTCTCCCTCTCCCTCTCCCTCTCCCTCTCCCTCTCCCTCTCCCTCTCCCTCTCCCTCTCCCTCTCCCTCTCCCTCTCCCTCTCCCTCTCCCTCTCCCTCTCCCTCTCCCTCTCCCTCTCCCTCTCCCTCTCCCTCTCCCTCTCCCTCTCCCTCTCCCTCTCCCTCTCCCTCTCCCTCTCCCTCTCCCTCTCCCTCTCCCTCTCCCTCTCCCTCTCCCTCTCCCTCTCCCTCTCCCTCTCCCTCTCCCTCTCCCTCTCCCTCTCCCTCTCCCTCTCCCTCTCCCTCTCCCTCTCCCTCTCCCTCTCCCTCTCCCTCTCCCTCTCCCTCTCCCTCTCCCTCTCCCTCTCCCTCTCCCTCTCCCTCTCCCTCTCCCTCTCCCTCTCCCTCTCCCTCTCCCTCTCCCTCTCCCTCTCCCTCTCCCTCTCCCTCTCCCTCTCCCTCTCCCTCTCCCTTTCCCTCTGCTCTCCTCTCCCTCTCCTCCACCTGTCCTCTTCCTCTCTTCTCCCTCTCCTCTCCTCATCTTCAGATCCAACTTTCTGCTCAAGCACGGCCACCCAAGACTATGTCTAGATGGCTTTTGAAAATCTCCGAAGATGGAGATTCCACAACCTCCCTGTGCAACCTGTGCCAGTGCTCAGGCATTCTCACAATAAAAATGTGCTTCCTGATGTTCAGCGGGAATNGACACCTCACTGTGCTAAGGAACTTCCAGCGTGCTAAGGATTGCCACTGGATAACAGCAAAGATTACTATCAGTGTCTACCATCTAAGCCTTGTTCATCAATTTGAGTAGCTTTTCCCACCAGCTTTTGTTCCACAGTCACAAACAAATTTGACACAAAAAAACCCCAGCAAAACAGTTTTCACTCTCAAAAGAAAAAAAAAAAAGGTTAAATTGGCTCTTGGGTGTTACAAAGGAAAGAAAATCAGACTACAATGAGGGGTTAATGAAATGTATACAATGAGACATCTAATCTTCTATAAGTTACCTTCTCTAAGGACCATTGTGGTACCAGACCATATCACAACCTGGTAAGTCAACAATTCAATAATCTCCTNAGTAGTTAGTTCTGTTTGTTTGGGTTTTTTTTTTTCCTCTCCCTCTCCCTCTCCCTCTCCCTCTCCCTTTCCCTCTGCTCTCCTCTCCCTCTCCTCCACCTGTCCTCTTCCTCTCTTCTCCCTCTCCTCTCCTCATCTTCAGATCCAACTTTCTGCTCAAGCACGGCCACCCAAGACTATGTCTAGATGGCTTTTGAAAATCTCCGAAGATGGAGATTCCACAACCTCCCTGTGCAACCTGTGCCAGTGCTCAGGCATTCTCACAATAAAAATGTGCTTCCTGATGTTCAGAGGGAATCTTTTGTGTTTCAGTTTGTGTCCATTGCCTCTGATCCTGTCACTGGGCACCACTGAAAAGGGTCTGGCTCTGTCCTCTTTGCACCCTCCCTTCAGATATTTATATGTATTAGAAAGATCCCCCTGAGCCTTCTCTTCTCCAGGCTGAACAGACCAAGATCTCTCAGCCTTTTATCATAGAAGAGATGATCCAGTCACTTCACCATCCTCATGGCCTTGAATTCTCTCCAGTCTGTCCATGCCTTTCTTGTACTGGGGAGCCCAGAACTGTACACACTGCTCCAGGTATGGCCTCAACAGTGCTAAGTAGAGAGTAAGGTTCGCCTCCCTCAATCTGCTGTCAGTGCAACCCAAGATATCCTTCGCCACCTTTGTAGCAAAAGCACATTGCTGTTCAACTTGGTGTCCACCAGGACCCCCAGGTACTTTTCTGACAAGCTGCTTTACAGCTGGGGGACCCTAACATATGCTGGCGCCTGTAATTGTTCCTCCCTAGGTGCCAGACTTTGCATGTCTTCTTGTTGAACTTCATGAGGTTCTTGTTGGCCTATTTCTCAAGCTTGCCAAGGTCCCTCTGGACCTGGGACCATGAGATCAGGTCAGAATGACCCTCTGGATTGTTGCACTTCCCCATGTTAAGGGAACTTCATGAATGATTGTTACTTGAACCATCCAGTTACAGCTGTGGTTTGGAAAACATCAACAATGGAAGTCACCTGCTATCACCAAAGCCCAGAGCACTCTGCAGATTTTGGCATCCAAGAACTAGCTCTCATCTGGCCTCTGGTGCTTCATTCTGACTCAGGCATAGCTGTTACATGGAGGGGGTGGTGGGAGTGGGGGGGAATGCCAACCTGAGAAAACCAACAGCCATACAGCAATAACTGTTAATTGACCGAGAGCAGTTGCTACGGTGCCAACGAGAACAAAAGAACAAGCAGCTGGCTTTGCCATCTGCACCCGTTTACATGCAGCTAAAACAAACTTCTCTCCAGAGTTCCCAGCTGTGAGGAAAGGTAAAAAATGCAATGATATAGTGGGGTTGCACATTGGATGGGTCTGTTTCTCCTAGCCACTCAGACATGTCAAGCCATTCGCACAGGATGTGCTAAGATTCCCAGCCCTGGCTTTGCAGAAAAGAATGGTGATAGGCTCTGGTGGATGCTATCCTCCACTCAGCTGGGCAGTTCTCAGAGTTATTTCTAATCCTGATTGCAGTCCACCATGAATAAAAGACCAGGTGTTCATAAATCACTCAGTGTCTAAAGTACTTGTGAGAGCTTTGCTGTGTTCTGTGTCTCTTTCCATCTGGCTGAGCATAAGAAGGAGAGCTCTGCTTCACCTAAGAATGCTGGGACACATGGATGGAAAAAGCCACCTATGGAGCCTGCTCCCTTCAGTCCCACGTGTCATGAATCAGGCATCATGAATGTCCAACCAAACCCCAAAACCTGCAAAACAAATTAAAAACATATGGAGTGGGATTTTTTCAAGGAGTTTCACATCATATGAGGTGAGACAGAGGGAAACCCTGATGCGCTGGCATCCTGCTATGACTAGGAAGGCTGAGTGTCAATATCTAAATATGCTATTTTATCTTCCAGCATAGCACTGTTAGGCTAAATATCCAAACCAACCCATTTCGTGAGAAAGGAGAGGAAGTAGAAGTACTTATCCACTGCTTGCTCTTGAAATGCAGGAAGCTAGTCCAAGCTACCTAGGGACTGAGGAGGTGAGCCAGTCCTACCTAGCAAACCAAACAGGGCCAGCTTCATTCAGCCAGCCCTCCAGTTAGCACACCGTCTCAACAAGGCTGGGAACAGGCAAGGGGGGAGACAACAGGTCAGGGGCCCTTCCTAGAAGGTAAATGGACACAGCCACACTTTTTTGAGGGAGGAAAAGAAGGGAGGAATCTGACCACGTGGTCCTGAGCCATGTCACGCCACTTTTCCCTCGGGCCAGAGGATGGGTTCTGTCCCTTTTATGTGGTAATATTGATGCAAGCTCAGAGAGGTCAACTGCCTGCTAAAGATACCAGTCAGTCCCCATTGACTCCCGAGGGAGCCTAGACATCAGGTGAGAAGTTAGTTTCAGCTGGTTAATGCTACCTGGGATGCTTTGAGTCTTTCTCTCTCCATAGACCATTTATTTTCTGTTTGGTGTATTTTGCCTACAGAAACTCAATCCCTTATCCCTACTGCCCATCCTAGACAAGACAGCAGGACCAATCTCTCTTTCTAGTATCTGAGGGAAGTGATATTTGTTCTTCCTTTTTGTGTGCCTACCTGGAATTACCATTCAGTGTTTATTCCCTCTTGAACATCGCTGTTTCCCTGATAGAAAATGCACAATCTTGACAGAGATGAGAAACTTTGATCTTGTGACCTGGAGGTTGTCAAAGGGAAGCAATTGCTGTTTTGTCTGATTCACTACGGCTTTGCCTCTGTCCTTCTGCAAGGACAGGTATTTTCTTTAAAAGGAGACAAATCCACACATCCTTTCTCCTTCCTGTCTAGTTCCTGAGGTTTTTCCAGAGCAAGTCTCTTGCAAAGTTCACGTAACACATACAGCGCTTGCATCCGGTCTGCTTTATTCTGACTGCAGCTGGTAGCACCCAGCATCTGAGGGCAAATCAGAGCCTTAGCAAGGGGAGTGCAGGCCTCCAGAGTCTAATCCCAGCAGAGTGCTCATCTCTTCTCGTAACATCTGGAAAACCTTGGGCTTGGGATCCCTTGTGGTCCTGGTCTCACACTGGTTGTTTCTGTGCAGGGGCTATCCACTTAACAGTGATCTGTGTTTAATAGCTGAGAAAGAAATGCCTGGCAACAGCCAGCTAAAGCATAGATATCAATAAAGTATCACGCGAGGGATTAAGAAAAGTACTGTTTGCTGGGGAATATCCAAAACCAGGACACTTTTATCCATTATGGTTTCACTTCACTGTGTATCTGAAAGTCCAGAAATCAAAGCTGTATGTAGGTTCAATGTAGTCTGTGACAGAAAACAGGGATAAGTTGTACGGGAATGCAAGGTCTCAAGGAGACAAAAAGGAAGCACTAATCTCTACTGTGCGCTACATTTGCAGGAGAGATTCCCATGAGCAGTGACTTTGGTAGTCTGATTCATAAGGAGATACCCATCAGCCCTGAGAAAGGAGGGAAACAAAAAATAAATTTGAGTTTGACTAATGCATCATGTCACAGTGTGCAGTAAGCTCAGTGCTTCTTGAGCTCCTGGCCCCATATAACTCTCTTTCTACAATGTTAATTAGGGTCAGCCTTTGGGCTGTCAGAGTCCTTCTCCTGGTTTCCCATCTCATTTTGCAACTGTCCAGCTCCTCTGATGGTCTCTTCTCTAATCCCCATGCATATCTCCCAGCCTTTTCTTTCCTTATCTGTGTATGCGGGTCTGAAAAAAGCAGCTCAGGACCCTTCCTTACTTCTACAACCTTCCATCTAGCCTGGAGGGTGACACAAGACTTCATTTACAACTTCTGGAAGGCACCAAAAAGTAGCCTGAGACACACCTTGATATCAGACAGAGAAAATGCAGGGGTGGGAGACCTCACCTGGCTTTGTAAGTGACGCCAAAACCAACAACAGACATCACTGTAGTTGTAGTCAAACTGGTGCATGAGCATGACAAGACAGGGTCAAATCCCAAGACAGGTCAAAATGCTCTGTCTAGCAGGCATGTCCTGAAAGCAGAAGGATCAAAATTTCTAGACATAAAGTCATGAAAGTGCTTTCATTGGGAAGGATTTTCCCAGAGACATCTTTCTTGCTCCTGCACTCTGTTTGGTGTAGATAGGTAGAGAAGACAGACATGTTGTGCATGCTCTGTCCTGAAGGCTTAGCCATTATTCTTTCTCATTTCTTTGGTTTCCTATTTACAGAAAAGGTCACTCTACCTGAAAGCACTGGGTGGCATTTGTTTTTTTTTTCTTTCCACGAGGTAAAAAAGTAACTAAAGTTACGCTGGATGCAGTAAATATATCTCAGTACTCACTCTGTATTCATATACCCAATGCATGTCAAAGTCGGCAAGCATTCTTCAAGAGACAGAAGAAAAGCTGATAACAGTAGTGTTCTTTATATAATTCAGGCACAACTATCTGTCAACAGAGCAAGGTAATTATCTCAACAAGATTTCATGAAATGAGAAAATATCCTGGATTTTATAAACCTTATTAACATGCAGAGTGAATGCAAAACAACAAAAGGAGTCTTAAAACAAAATGTTATGTTAAAATCAATATTGATTGCCGGGGATAAGTGCTATATGAGGCAGTAAAATTCCATAAAACTCCTCCCCAAAACAAAGCTGTAGAAAAACCAAAGGAGAGCAACTAGCTCTAAAGCAGTCTAATCACTTTGCAAATTGGTGATGGAGATTCTCAATGCTGATTTGCTCCAACATCAGCGTGCTTTTCCAAAGAACCCTCCCTCTTCCTTTTATTCTCCTGCCCCCCTGCAACAAGCCCAAATAATAGCCCATTACTGAATGCATCATAATGGCGCCTTCAGGGATGGGATTAGAGTAAGTATCAATTTGGAAATTAGCAGCCTGGTTCAACGAGCAGCATACCAGCCCTGCAGGCACAAGGAGACATTTGAAATTTGCACATGTGCTGCCTCACCAAACGCCGCTTTCATTACCCCCTTCCCCTCTCCTCCCTGCAAACTCCTACAGCATCTTCACACAGACAGGCTGTTTCGCACCATCTCATTGGCAGACGCTGTCACCACCATTCTTATAAGTCAGAGACATTCATCAGAGCATGCTTCCGTGATCCTCCAACTGTTGGCTTCCCCTCTGTCCTTCCCAAAATTATATGTCCATGAGCCCCAGAGTAAGTGAGCACTTGGGTAAGCCCAGGGACAGATCCTAGTGTTGCTGACCATTAATGTGCGTTTAGCTCCTGCAGCACCAGGTTCCAGAGTCACCAGTCATCAGCTATGAGCTATAGTCTGGTGCATCCTGTCACATGGTGGTTTGCAATCATCTCCAGGCCTTCCTCTAGAGATCTAAGACTGCAGCCCCACTTCCTTAAAACCACATCTACTGAATACTCGACTGAGATGTAATCCACAAAGCCCTGTCCAAGCATTGAAGCTTGTCTCTGCTATGCAACATGCACTGAGTGGGGTCCTTGGCCTCTCTGGAGGGATGGGAAGCTGTACTGTTCACTGCCAGCAACATTTTATCCTTGGGCTCCTCAGCAGCTAGGGAAGGGCAAAATGGATCTGGAAGTACAGCAATGCACTGACAGAGATCCTGGGCCATCTGCATCAAGTGTGAGTTACTGCAACAGGGTCCTGCTTTTCACAGGCAGCACCCTATATCAGCAGTGAAATGACATGGTCTTTTCTCACCTCTTCTAGGTTCACAGGTCAGATGTGCCTGAACAGCCTGATCTGATGTCCTAAGAAAGGGAGAAGCTGTGGTTTTGCACTTTATTCAGATAAGTGATTCCTTGCAAGGCCCAGCATCCCCAAGTGATGCAAATGGCTACCCAAAACCATGTCATCTCTTCCACCGTGAGACTTAGCAGAAGGGTCCTCACACTGTGAGGCATGTCATGCTTTAGAATGAAGAAACTTGAGATTTGCTCTGCTGACCTTGTGTATTGGTCTCACCCACCACACTTCAGACAAACACACTCTTCTCTTTGCCTCTTTCACTAAAATCAGTTCCTGGGCATCTCAGAAACATCTGGTGATGCCAAAAAGGACTTGCAGAACTTCCACAGATGCACTCAGGACCTACTGATAGTCATGTAGCCAAGTAGCTAAAGCCAAGTGAATGGCTGGAGGTAGAAGATTTGAATAGGGCAGAAGGGACCAAGATGCATCAAGGGTGTAACTCCAGTAGAGAAGGTTGCTGAAGTAGAAAGACAAATAATGTAGTATACAGCCAAGAACGTGGGTGGCTGGGATGGGGAGAAGGAGATAACTGAACTACTTCTGAGGTCACCTGGGCCAACCAGGGACAGGACTTGGTGAGCTGAGAGCACCCTGTTTGTACTGTGCTGTTATGAATAAACAGCCACATGTATATTCAGAGAGCTGAAAGTTCCTCAGATGGAATAAAAAAAGGAGGTAAATATTTATAGCTCAGTCTAAATTAGCAAATAAGTATGGTGAATGAGAGAACTGCCAGCAATTTATTTTAGTGCATAAATTCCCTGGAGAAAGAAAGATCATTTATACTCCAACAAGTGGTCAGAGACAGGAACAAGACAAAATATCTCATTTACTCTCCAAAGGGCATTTCAGTCACTCTGTCTTCTACCTTCTTTCTCTGTCTGTGGCAGCATCCCTTTTAGAAAAGGACACAAAATGACTCAAATTCTTAGTAACTCTTGATGTTTCAGATGTTTCAGGCTGATGTTGTGCTGTCAGCCAGAGTTGGAAGCACTCTGGTGCCAGACAGGACAGCTGGAAAGGAAATGAAGTCAAACTCATTCATATTTTGCGAAGTAAATTTTTGGCTTGCAAAATTGCCCTTTGTTTCAACAGGAGTTTGCCTGGAATGCAATCAGAGGAAGCTCTGGAGCTGATCTGACCTGACCTGAATCTGAAAACCTACAGCAAAAGTACGCAAATGTGGAATACACCTGGGATAAGAACACAGCCCATATACCCTGCAATCCTGCATGCAGACACACACATGTATGTGCACCTGGGACACTGAGAGGTTGCATTATATGTAACATGAATTTAACTACAGGTAGATCTAAAAAATGGGCTCTGGATGAGAAACCCATCCTGAAACCATGTCAGGTGTATGAAAGAAGTGACATTTGGGAAAATTTAAACAAACACACACAGAGATTCAAATCTGTCATGTCAGCTCTTTTCCCTTCACTGGAGAGGCTGAGATGAAACATTTTGTCATTTCTAGATTAAAAAAAAAACCCCATTGATTAAATATTTATTTTTCCTTTCCTTTCCTTTCCTTTCCTTTCCTTTCCTTTCCTTTCCTTTCCTTTCCTTTCCTTTCCTTTCCTTTCCTTTCCTTTTTTTAATGCTTGGGATTTTCATAGTGACTTGGAACAGGGATAAAGGCAAACACCATAACTTTTCCCCAGGATAGAAAATTTATTTTTTATTCCACTGCTTTATAGTATCCTATTTTCTTCCAGAAGCTGTGCCACTGCAGGACAAGTGAACCTTCAAGGGATTTTTTTCAGCTGGGCTCTTAATATCTTCGCTGTCCTTAGCGTGAAGAATGTGTCATCCTAACATCTTCCTCAACCTCACTCTACTGAGTCAACCCATTGGTAAAATGTGTTAAGCTACCAACAGTCCTTCCTCTTTCCATCCTACCAAACACAATGATACTTTCAGCCACCACAGGCCTCAGTACTGGGAGGCTTTGTTTGATTTGGAGCTACTGTGGGCCACCATCTTTGGCTGCTAAGGTGTGAGGGTGTAAGTATTGTTTACACAGCTTCCCTGTCTGTGTTAAAGAAAAATTAATGCAGAACACACCAAATTCACTTGGAAAGGTTCTTGCTGTGTTTCCAGTTTTATCCTTTGATTATTCAAATTATGACCTGTGTCTGACCACCTGTGACACCCTGACATGTAACTAGGTTTTCCTTTTCTTAATCTGTTATGCTTTTTATTTTTTCACTTAAAATTACAATTAATCTCTCTTTCCAGAATCAAATAGAAGGTTTTATCTCCTTGAACTGGGATAACACAGATGTGTGGCAGAAGACAACATTTTAGTACTCATCCCTTGGGATAAACTAGCTAACATCGAACAGATTCTCTAATCCACATTGACCAGCCATGTATGCTGTGAATGTTGACCTCTGAAAAAGGCTAAAAGTGGGAGGGAGTCAGTGGGTAAAGAGTGAATGATGCTTTAGGTATTGGGTGTTAGCAGAAGAGGTACTGACTGTTGGAGCTGCTGCAGCCCTTCAGTGCCCCAACCTTGATGGCTCTGGTTGGCCATGGGTGTAATTACTGCCAACAACAAACAAAATAGCTCATTTTATAGAATATAGTTTTATTCCTACTCTGGGTAACTGCTGGTAGCCAGCTTGTGGCTGGAGGTGGTCACTACAGAGCTACAGCCAAAGAAGTTCCCAACGCCCACTGTGGATGCAAGCACAAGATTGAAGAAAGGATTGCCACAGAGAGTAAGGAGAAGGAGAAAAGAAAGTCAATGCTCATCATCTTGATCTGATTGTAATCCCTTTGAAACTTTCAGCAAAGCAGATCAAGGTTGTAAGCTTGACCAGGCAGGGGGCGTTACTCAGCACTGTGTTTTAGAAACCAAACAACAACTGAACCCTGATCCTGACCTCAATGCCTCACAGGGATAAATTAAAAATAATGAAAAATAATGTTAGTGATAACATTAATGATGAGTTTAGCGCTGCTAAATGGGAAGTTTTCATTAGCAGCAATATTTCCCTCTGTGACTGGCAGCTAATTTACTGCAATTGATGTCTTACAAAACGAACGCTGCAGTGTTACTGGGAATAGATGGGTGAGTATTTCTCTAACCAAGCACTCTGGGTCAAGTGCAGAGTGATCTCATTCAGCATGTCACATGGCTGGCCTGAAATGTCAAGGCCTTCACTGGGAGAAAGGGGTGAGCAGGCCAGGTCGTGTCTGGTTTTAAAAGGATTGTCTGTGCCACACTCCATCCAATGTCTTGGGTTCCAAGGATACAAACAATCCTTCCCTTCATTCCCCAGCAGAGTGGTATTTTTGGGAAGACAGGGAGCATTAACTTCCTTGCATCTGATTATTATTATTTTTCTCTTTTTTTTATTCTTTTGACCCATACCCCACTTGTATAGTTGAAGGGAGGGAGGAAGAGTAAGATTCAAGTTCAGACCAATATCAGCGTCAAAGTGACAATATAATCCTTAGGTCATCTCTTTCTGCCCCACTGTCCCTCCATCAGAGACCACAGACACCTTTAGGTTTGTCTTCAATGGTCCTGAGGTGCTGGGGACCTCCCAAGAGGGTCAGCCCCGCAAGTGGGAGTAGCAGGTACAGGACAGTGATTTATCTGTGTTACTGTTACAACTGTGCTGCATCAGGACATCAATAAACGAGCTACACCCTGTAATGACACCCCTACACAAATCAGATGCTCTGGAGTGATCCAGATCCATGTACTGTTCCTGTGCCTAATGCAGTCGTGACTGTAAGGAGTAATTCATGTCAATTTCCACAATGTGCTGCCAGACCTGGCCTCTCTGTGCAAGAGAGAGAGGTGGCTATAGCATGTAA
This sequence comes from Nycticryphes semicollaris, assembly GCA_013400055.1. Lineage (NCBI taxonomy): Eukaryota > Metazoa > Chordata > Aves > Charadriiformes > Rostratulidae > Nycticryphes > Nycticryphes semicollaris. The sequence goes on along the minus strand of VXBJ01003744.1, from coordinate 76,094 downwards.
GATCACATCCCACAGTTGCCAGAGGCTATTTCTATCCATAGGAAAATAAGGAGCTGGCGTTTGAGGAATAGGTGCTTTATGCTGATTGCATCCCTCTTGACCTTACACAGCACAGTACTCACAGCGACATCGCCATTAGCAATATTCATCCTCAGCTGTCTTTATCGTCAATGGCACTTCTATGGCATGATTCATCCCACCAAAATTAGCCAAAATAGATCACCTGCTGGGAGTTGCTATTGACCGCCAGGTGAGCCAAAAGTGATCAACTCAGGTGGTGGCATTTGCAGTCTGCCTGTCTCAGGTTGAGGAAAATGAGCCCTACTCCCCACAAGACTGATGAAGAGTTCAGATTCCTGAAAATATTGTAAATGTTTGGAACTGGTACAGGCAGGAATTCAATCATAACAACCCATCTTATCTGGAGAGGAGGGCATCTCTCCTCCAGTTTCAGGGCATGGAGACGTCTCTACTCATGTGTTGTCCTGTCAGAGCTCACCTAAGAGCTGGGATTTGCAGAAGACACTGCAACATACTTGTCCTTGCCTCTTTGAATACTGGAGACAACAATATTAAATCTTAGTCTTTCTACGTGTTTTTTAGTCCTCTTCTGATATTGGACTGGAGACAGCAAGCTGCTGAGGGACCTATCATTTCTAATTTTTCTTTTCTCCCTCATCAAACCAATTGTTCTATTATGAAATGGTGATTCCATTTCTTAATCTTCCTTCTCAGTGTGTGTTTGCTAATCAGTTTTACAAGCCACTGCCTGAAGACTGGGGAAAAGGGCCATTCTTCTCCTTCATTTGAACCTTTAATCTGAAATTGAACCAGACTAACCCAGATTACCTGGTGGTCTTTAGCTCAAGTTAGATCTCCAAATGGGACCACTGATACTGGGGTCTTGTAACTGGGACACCATAGCCTCTAGTCCTTCCTTCCATTCAAAGGAATGGATTCCATCCATTTCCATTCCATCCATCCAGTCCCTTCCACTCATTCACGGATGAAAAGACTTCATCTAGTGGTTTTTAATGACCCGTGGTAAATGACTGGAGGATCCCATGTGAGTTCTCATTTGGCAGTCTGAGGGAAAGGACAAAAATTAAAGCAACTAAACTGCAAAAAGGGCTCATATTTTGTCTCCAACTCTGAACATGCTGCAAGAAACTCATAATAATTGAGCAACTTGCATGTACGAGCTACTCATATGTATCATCCCCAAAGCTCTGTGCAGTCTGAATGTGCTAGAACTCCTTTACCACTGATGAAGCTGAAACATGGATTTCTAAAGATATTCAGGTCCTAAAAATGCAGAGATGCCCACTGGGATTTGCAAAAATGCCTATTTTAGAGAATTTCTTCAGGTATGTCTTTTCACGCTCCTAGGTGCCTGGGGAAAGCTGCTCCAGAGAGTTTACAGAGAGACAAGCAGTGTTGAAATTCTCTATACCAGGGAGCAATCTCTGTCCTTCGAACCACCAGGTGCACAGCAGTTCATGTCCATGCTGCTGATGCATGAGCGGCTGTTCTACTAAAGCTCCCTCCAGCTCACTAGTAACTTATTTTTGGATGTGCGCATTTTCAGATCAAAGAACCTAAAATAAATCAATGCCTGTGATGTAACCAGACTTACTGCATGACTCTGAGGGTACATGTTACCTGCCTTGTGGTGGGAAAGCTTGGGGATAACAGGAGTTCAGGGGAACCAGATGTTGACGGGGTAGTGATGAAGACTAGGGGTCTGGAGCAGGCTCTCCTCCTTATGGAACTTTCTTCCTGGGGTTAGATATCCCCAGAACAGAGCTCAAGTTTAATGCCAGAGTTTTCTTACTCCTGAAGAGAGGTGAGTATATACCCTGTGGTCCATTAAGGGACCAAGAGCACAGAAGTTACTCACTGGGCAATGCAGATGCAATACAAAACTTAGATCCTCAAAAAAAACCATAGGGAGATGAGCACCTCAGAGTCTTTAAAGAATAATGCATCTCCTTCCTCAGAAGTGAATGTGGGATGTCCCAAAAGGCTTAACCACTTCTTAACCCTGCTCCCTTTGACATCAAAAAGGGGAGGAGCAGAAAGAAGGGAATGACTATTGTGAGAATTCAATAGATGCTTAGAGTACTTTGATATTATTCCTTCTTCCATTCTGTGTTGCAAGGACATGTCTGGCCAAACCTTCATGATTCATACTATAGAGACATCAGATCGTGTTAACATTTTTATGTTTTGCTGCAGGAAAGACAGGTTATCTTTCCTGCCTACGACAAAAGACCACTAGCAGCAATTTGCAGACAATACCTTAGTTAAACACAATAGGCCAAGCATGTGTCATTAACTACTGGGCAAGTTCAAAGGCATTTGTACTCCCACCTAGGCACTCCAGTCAGTCTGCTCAGTATAATGAGAGCACTGTGTGCATTTCCTGAGAGCTCTCCTCCATCTAACCAGCAATATAACAAACCTTTTGTGCTTTTTTGTGTAATGAAAAAACGGGCTTGCAAGTTTTGTCTTCAAAGGTTCAAATGCTGAGGAGTTTTCTTCCTTAGGTTAAAGTGGTGATATACTTGAGCATCCATCTATCTCCAGATGTTGTGGAGAAGTAAAATATATTCAAGGAAAGGTTTTTTTTTTTCTTCAAATTATCCAACCAGGGAGTGGAAATGGTACTTTGTGGTGTTGTAACCTATTGTAACTGTCAAACTGATGCTGGAGGACACCTGCTCTACTACTTGCAACAGTTATTTGCGAGTTCACCAGAGACTGAGCAGCCAGCACTGTCTGCTGTCTCCAGGAAGGGCTCATGCACATCAGTCACCCCTAACCATATATATTTGTTGTAGACGTCCATGCCTCAGGTGCTACCACTCCAAGACAATGAGACCCACTAACTAATTACCTCTTTGTCAAGTTTTGATTTCCAAACTGAAAAAAAATGGCCTTAGACTAGAACAAGTCCCTAAACTTTTCAGGAACTATTTTGTGAGCATTTGTCAATTATGAAGGAAATTTTGGTAACGAATAGGAGATTTTTCCCCTTGGGACCACATCTTGTATCATAGCAGTAGCACTGCAGGGAAAGTGAGCTGCTGAAAGTCTGACTGCAGGTGAGGTTCACAGGTCCTTTGCTAACCAATAACCAAACACAATTTCCAGTGAAACCTATTCTGAAAGAAAGGCATTGGAACAGGACCTCACTTGTGAGGTTGTGCATGGTTTTCAAGGTGATGCTGAACTCTATGCCCTAAAGGCTGTTTTCTGCTCTGAAGTTTAACCAAAGGCAACCTGCCCTTCATGCTTCAGTAACAAGCTGGACTCAAGAGGACATTTGCTGCCATCTCCTATGGATGATAAAGCACAATTTATGAGATGCATTGTACAGAAAGGAGGCAACCTTTCCCTCAAGGTGTGTGTAGCAGATTGGCAACAGCTAGAGGTCAATAGGCCAATACTTGACAGGTCATGGCTCGTTCTTGCTTGTCATTTGGACACCTTCCTGCAAGCAGAGAGCAGAGATTGAGAGATCAGCAGAACTGGTCACCATTCCTTTCATCACTTAGATTATTTACTTTACTGTTTTCTCTTCTCCTGGCAGCTGATTTGTCAGAGCAAGTGAAGCAGCTAGAAAAAGAGTTGTGGCTGCAGCAGGAATATTACAGCAATTAGAAAAGGCCATAAACAGTTCCCTACATATGAAACCGCTCATTGAATTTGACAAGCAGCCTTTTCTTCTTCTCCCAGCCACCAAATACAATGCAGTCTCTTTCCCTTTTATAAATGCCAGCAGTTTTTTTCATTCCCACCAAGGGTCCCGTGCACTCAGATCAATACACTTGCAGACTGAAAGAGATCTTTCTCCTCACGCTGAATGACTTGTGGATAGAATTAATGCTGATGGAGTATGTCACAGTCCAACTGTAATTTAGAGACACATCATGAAACCATGCTGTCCTGGCACTGGTCCAGCTGTCAGATGTAATAGAAAAGTAAAACAGCTTCATCTACTCCAACAGCATGCTGCTCTCTGGCAGCCACTGATTTAAGCTTCCTACATGTTATGGTGTGTCATTTGGAGATGATTGATGAGGTAGCAGTGGATGGTGCTTGCCCGTTCCTGGTAGGGGTAGGCAAGTAGCAGGTATGTCAGAAGAACAGCTGGAAGGATTGCGTAGGGCTCATTTTAGTGTTTGCCTGGACTAGAGAAAAGACAGAGAACACACTACTAGACTAGAACGTTACAAATAACTCTATGCTATATTGGGTAAGGCTGAAACCTCTTGAGGTTTCTGCAGCCTCCACAGTCACTGAGTGAGAGCTCTATCTCTGTGCAGAGCTCTCTCCCATTTATATAGCATCTGAGGGTTTAAATCTCATAAAATTTGAGAAATTGGGACCAAAAGAGATCTTCTAGACCAGCCATGACGTAGAATCAATTTTCCCTAACCCAGTGCTACCTAGTCACTGTAGCTATAAGGGTCCATGGGTCATTCTCATTAATGTGTCTCTCAAAAACAGACAGCATGAGGAGAAGGGGTATTTTAGGCACTGGGGTGCCCTTTTAAAAGGGAGAGATTAGTGTGATTTGGAGAGGAATTGCAAAGGCTCTTGCACCAAATTGTGTTGTGATTGTGACGAGCAAGAGCACTCAGCAAGTGTCCAATGGCAGCAAGGAGCAGAGCAAGCAGAGCAGAGCATCAGCCCAGAAACACCCAGGTGGACACAGGAGGCTTTGCATTTGGCTGGGAACCTCTGTGTTTGGTTCACTTTGTCTCTGCTCCAGAAGGATGCTATTTAATTGGAGACAGTTCAGGGAAGAGCCATAAGAACCTAAGGTTTGGAGAAGAGAATGACAGGAGGAGAGGGAGGACACATGTCTAAGGATGGGAGTCATATGCTGCCTGGTGTTACGGAGAAAAGGTTAAGGGGTAATTTATCATTGTCTGTAAGTACCTGCTTGGGAACAGTAATTTGAAACGAGAGAGCTCTTCAGTTTGTATCACAAAAGGATAACAAGATCCGTTGGCTGTGAGCTGGAGTGAGGTGGTGTATTTTCTGAGGCATAACAAAAATGCCTCAAATGCTGAAGATAGATGCTCCAACCCTCCACCTCCAGTGTTTACAACCCCCCTTTTTCTTTAATTGAGGGATCCCGCACCCACTCTCAAATGGCAAGGCTAATTTGAACAGAATAAAATGGAGAATTTGTCCTCTTCTCCATGAATATACCAACTTTGGCTTTTTCTTGCAAAGTGGGACAAAAACATTGAAACTTCAAAGTTTTCTGAGGCCTAGTAGTTCCAAGAGATCCAGAAACGCCAGATTGTTTGGCTTCAGGTATTTTAATCCAACGGGCACTTAAACAATTTCCCAAATTAATGTCTTATCTTGAGTTCATTAACACATTCCCCAGTATTCTGCTGGAAGTCATGTCTTTTGTTGATCAGTGTTTTCTCATTTTGACACATTTTTTGTAAAGTCATTTTGCTCTCTACCATCTATGTTCTATTGGCCTTGTTGCGTGGCTAAACTATACCTCCATCATGCTCGGCCATTGATTCTCACAATGCATCCCGCAGCTTAGACAGTGAAGAGATGCCTTTTGCATTATTAGAGCAAAATTCTTCAGCAAAATCAGCCCATAATGCAGCCTAAAGTCTGGAAGCCCCACTTTGCTAATGTAATGCCACAGGAAAGAAAAATGTCACTGGAGAGCAAAATCACAATGAAGTCATGACTTCATATCAAAAATATAGTTAAGGTCAGACACAAAAGGAGACATTTCATTCTTGTATCACATAAATCAAAAATTTTCCCACACCAAATTTAAATGGCATGAAAAAAACCCTCTTGGTAAAAATGTTTGACTGAAAAGTCCATGGCCAGCTTCAAGAATGATCCATTCAACACAGACCATGGTGACTTTTCCACTGTGGGAAGCTATTAAACAGAAATCAGTTTTATTGCTACATGGAATAAAAAAGAAGTAGCTCTATTTACTTCCAAAGTCTGGGTCTAAATGTGGGTATTTCCAGGACCCCTGTCTTAAGACAGTTGGATAGACCACATTTGCCCTTACTAGAAACAAGAACAGAAGTTTGCATGGTGAAGATTTTCCCATCATACTGTTCAGTGTTGCATCCCCAAAATTTTGGCTACCAAGCGTTCAGATGGACAATGCAATTTTCACCCAAACACACTGCTCTGGGGCAGCTGAATGCAACCAGTCAGCAAGGGCTGAGTAGGGAAACATCTGGGGTGCGATGGGAATTCTCCATTCTCCAGTCATACCCTGGACTATTTTAGAACTGCTTCTCCATAAAATAGAAGTGCAATTTTCTCCAGGGCTCCAGCTGTGTAACTGAGGGCTGTTCCATCCCACAGGGATGGAACAAAACAGCTGTTTGTTAAGCTCAAACCATCCAAAGGAAAAAATACCCTTGTCTTTCAGAGCCTCATTCTGGTTTTTACAATGTCAATGAAAAATCTTCTCATGATTTCAACAGAAGAAGCAAACTTGTTAACTGCATTGTGCCTGGTGGTAGCAATCCTTAAATCCAAAGCTAAACCTGATACACAAATTATTTCCTTCACATGTGGTAAATGCATTGATGGTGTCCAGGATAAAAAAAGAGAACAGGTTTGCTGACAGCTTGGCTGGTGGTCTATCATGCCCTTTGGACTGATGCCCACCAAAGCCAAGAGCAGCTTCTCTGTGTGGCTGGAAGTAGTTGTCCATCTGTCCAGTATGAATGCACAGCTTGGGGACATCTACCCAGTCAAAACACACATCTTTGCAGGGATAAAGGTGTTTTATGTGCCCAGGGAGACAATATCTGATCTGGTGCTGTTATTGCCATGAATTGATGTCTATCATTCTTGATAGAATATCTTTTAAATACCTTCAGGGATGGTGATTTGACCACTTCTCTGGGCATAAACAAATATGAAATATTTAATAATAAATATAATTATTTATCTTGTTCCTTGTCTAGAATAAATAATAAAAATATTGCTCTGCAAGGCAGGGATCACGGCTGTGGTCACTTCTTGTGTATGAGTTAGATTCCAGCTATTGCCAGGTGATAGTGTCTTTTTTACCACTTGCCTTGCTCTTTGCTTTGAAAAGGAGAATGGCCACATTAGCACCACACTGCTTTCTTTCTGTGACTACTTCACATGGGAGAATTCACCTCCTTTACCTTTAGTAGTGTAAAAGCCATGTGTCCATTCCAAAGCAGATGCCTACACTTTCTTTTCAGTCATTGGATATAGATCAGGTAGGATGACTAAGTCTCAGGAGGCAGTTCTCTGTCTGTGGATTAGACAGGGGGCCCAAATTTAGAGGATATGATTCTCATCAAATGTTTTCCCTATGTGTGCTCCTAGGCATGTCCATAGTGGCCCAAGTCCTAAGCATCAGCCACCCTTAATGTCCCAGTGGAATTCCCCAAACAGGCAGAATTTTGCCTGTTTCAGCAAGGGATCTGACCTTCCAGAACAGGCCTTGCAGAGACCACATCTGGAGGAGGGGAGAGGGACCTTCTTTCCTTATGCAATGGGTTGGTGGCTACAGCATCGACTCAAAGAGCAAGAGAGCAGTAAGAGCAGTAAGTGGTGTCTATCATCTCCTTTGCCTGCAATAATGTGGCTGTCCCCCATGAGTGCTCCAACAATATGGTAAAAGGATACTAAAAAAGCGAGAGCTCCCTGTTGCTCATGATGAAGCTACTCCACTTTGTCATGGAAGATGAAAGTGATGAAGATCATTGGGGCTGTGACAATAGACCACACTTTCATCCTCACTGTTTTATCATGTGGTCAGGCATTTGCTCTGCCTCTCCAGCTGGCTAATATTCTGCTTCTCAGCCCTAGCTCCAAAGAAATGTCAATCCAGATCCTGTCAGAGCCAAAGGATGACCTCCTCAGCCCCAGCCTGGGAGGGTATTGGCTCCCTTCCTGAAATCCTTATTGTTCAGGGATCTCTACAAGCAAGTCTGAACAGTTATGTGGCCTTTAGCAAAGCAGAAGTCAGGGAGATGGCTCAGCTGGGAAAAGGATTTATGGTTAGACAATGAGGATTTCTCATGGTGTGACATTTTATTGTGCACTGATGTGTTGTCATGAGTCCCGTGAGTCACCACGAAAGCTGATCTCCAGCTTCTCAATTCTCTGATCCTCTTTTGTCTACTGGGTTTGCTTCTACCAGGGATTGAAAGCTAATGAAATTAAGGTCTTTTTCTTCTGGATGAATTGTGGCTCTGGTTCATGATAGAGAATGAGCTCTGCAGGAGAAAGGAGCAAGAGAGGTATCTGAAGGGGCTGCAAGATGGATTAAAGAATTAGAGGCAAACTTTTTCTTGGTAACAGGCCTTGTAGTTGTTCTTTTGGTGTTAGATTCATTCAGAAGAAACTAACATCACCTGCAGTCTACAGTTCAGGAGAGAACTGTGCTAAAGGATATGTTATGTGTTAGTTACAAGTACAATGCCCATGTTAAGCCTGTCTATTTAGACACAGTGGATATTAGGATCTCAAGCTCAGGAAAACCCATTTGTGGATGGCAGGTGATGAGGCAGCTTAGCTCACTGTAATCCCAGAGATGAAAAACAAGGTTCAAGCAGAATCGCTTATAGATTTTGTATACAGATGGGAAAAAAACCCCAAAAACTGAGGATGATCATGATGGGAACAACAGTGCAACAGTGGAATGAACATATTTTGTAGAGCTAAGATAATGACTATATTGACTTGACTCTGTCCGGACTGTTGGTATCTTCTGTCCAGGTCCTGGATTTCAGGCAGTTTTTTGCCATGAATCACCATTGTTAGTGTTGGAAGCTACCTCCTCAGTTCAAATTAATGTCTTCTCAAACATGGTGTATGTAGCTGAATTAAGTGGGTACAGTGGTAGCAATGTTTCTGATATTGCTTATGGGTCTTACATGTTTGTCCGTCTGAGCAGATTTTAAAATCTGAGTCAACTGCTGTCAGCTCTTTGTTGTCTGGGGTAGTGTCTTCCTTCATATATCTTCTGAAGTGTGCTGCTTATATGCTGTGAATTATGAATGATAGAGGCATTTGTGCATAAATGGAGTATAAATGTAATGATGGAGGTAATGTGCATAAATACCTGATGGAAGCTAATGAAAATGAGGGAGCCAGACTCTTCTTGGTGACGCCCAGTGACAAGCCAAGAGGCACTGAGTGCCAATTAAAATAACATGAAATGCAATCTGAACTCAGAAAAAAACCTTTTTTTTTTTTTTTTACTGTAAGAGTAGTGAAACAGTGGAAGGGGTTGACCAGAGAGGTTATGGAGTCTCTGTGAAGATACTAAAACCATGACTGAACACAGTCCTGGGCAAGCCACGCTAGGTGACTCTGCTTGAGCAAGAGGGGTGGACAAGAGGAGCTCAAGAGCTCCTTTCTGTCCTAAAGATTGTATGATTCTGTAATTTGTAAGAAAGCAAGACCAGTCTGTGCAAGGTTTGAAAGCACAGAATATATACAAGTATCTCCTTCATGTAGTCAGACTACATATTCCTCAATTTGCTCACAATCTGTGATTCCCTACAGCAATAAGATAACCACGGAATAACTTGATCATGGTACCATAAAAAATTCACAGCAGAGGAGGGACTATCTATGACATGCAGTGTTCACCTGCAGAACCGTGGGCAACTCATTAATATGTGGCTATTCCAGGAAGACTGACAGATCATTAATTCCAAGAGCCTCGAAATGCTTCCACATGGCTCATGGTAGGGAGAAGTAGAAAAGTCCAAAGAAAGTAAAATGTGCTCTAGTAAGAGGCAATAAGAGAGCCAGAGCATCATCATGGTCATGACAGAAAGCCTTTATTTTTTTAGCAAGACAAGTGTGTAGACAGAAGCCATATATTTTGTTAGGACAATCTATCTGGTGGAAAAGAACAACGTTCTCAGAGAGGATGTTTTTTCTCCAGGCTCAGAGTGGAAATAAGATGATAGACTCTGGGCCACCCTGCAGAAGGAGGCAAAAGGATGACAAGAGAAAACTTCTTTCTTTACCCTAGCTCTAAGATGCAGTTTAAGTACCATAATTCTTAGCTGGGTAAAACCAGTGCGTCTTCATTAACCAGCAAATCTGTGCAAACTCTGTCTTCCTGATGTTTTGATCTACAAATGAGGTCTCTAGGCCCAGTTGGAGGCAGATTACCCATCCGTAGGAGTAGCCATGTGGAAAGAGGTTTAGAGACAGCACAATCAGGCAATTGTTTTGTAGGAAAGCCTGTGCCAGAGCTGTCAGAGCAGCCAGAGCTGTTGGCATTGTTTTTATCCAAACTCGTAATAGCTTCACAATGATGATCCAGGAACCAGGCAGAAACCACTACTTCAAATAGCATGAAGATAGCTGTTGTAATTTTACACACAAATGTTTTATAACAGTTGTACATTGACCTATATCTTGAAAAACAAAAAAAGGAGTCAGATTAACAACTCTATTTTAAACACAAGATCTGTCTGTAACACATTCCAAGGGGTAGCATGCAATTATGCAGAGAAATGCTGCTTACAACCAGCACAAAATTACTACAGATGCATGAAGAGTAAGGTTAATACAGCTCTACCACTAACACACATAGTACTGTCTTCTGAAATGATCCTCTAGAAACATCCTGCAACCTAAAGCTACTAGCCAGGATTAACAGGTTGCGGAAGTTGCATTTTCCTTGTTTAGGCCTACCGTGTGATCAGATGGTACCTTCCTCCAAGTGTAGAGAGCAGCCAGAACTTGGGAAGATCTGGCTGACATTGTTGAGATGCAACATTGATGAACAACTTTCTCAATATGGGATCACTCAGCCCAGGACATTGTCTTGTGTGTTCTGAACATGTCTTCATGTGACTGTCTGCAAGGTGAGAAGTTTGTGTTTACACAGCAGCAGCTTACTAGGGTAGGTTAAGAATTTTTGAAAAAATGCCATGTGTATTCTGTTCACACCATTACAGTTCTGTGCCTGGCATTTCACTCTCATCTCCCCATTTCTAGCTATTCTCTAAGTGACCAACTCTGTTGCTACTGTTACCCAGAGAAAGAAACATTATCTTTTTACTGCAGAAGAAGAAGGAAACTCAAAGTTCAGCTATCCCTTTCCTTCCTGGCTTTCATCCACCTCTGTTCTTTCCACTCCATGGGAAGGCCTTGAACATGCTCCATTGTCGTCCTAAGCAAGGACAGTTACACTGCCCACTGTGGTCTCTCCTGGTGGCATCTGTCTTGAATTTGAAGGAAGCTGCGGGAAAGAGGACAAGGGGACTCCGCAGATACAATGCTGAAGGGCAAAGAGTAAGGAAGTCCCAGAGTCAGTCTCAAAATTGTGTCGGACTGGTGTGAGTACTGCCAGTGATGATGGAGAAGTAGGCATCTCCTTCCTTGCATGAGTGTCATGACAGCCACTCAGGGACACAACCCCATCTCTCTGCATGCAAGTCAGGGAAGACCCATGGCACTTGCTGTTCTGATGGCAGAGGAAACTTGTCAGCTGTGCTCATTCCTACAGCAGCTACGCAGAAAAGCAAACCTGGCACCTTATTTATGATGGCATAATAGAGAAAAAGTGGAGAGAACATGCAAGATGTGGGCTTGCAATGGATTGCAACCACAACAACCCCAGTGTGACAGCAAAAAGACCAGCAACTTGTAAGGCATATCATGAGGGGCTAGCAAAGTACACCAGCCTGTTATGACCTTCCTGACGTTTCTTCAGGTGGCAACTGCTGGCCATCACCAGGCTTCGTGATTCTGCATTTGGGATAGATAAACCATTGTTTTGTGCTGGTATGGATGTTCTTGCATGAATTCATCCTGTCAGGTCTGCCCTATTGTGCCTCCCCAAGCTGCCCCGAAAAAGGAAAGTGCTCAGGAAGGCACTGCAAAAAAATAATAATGAATTGGCCTAGAATGCCATATGCAACCCTCAGGCCATAAGAAAACTGCCTTAGTGTATTCAGGAGATATATGCATCAAATGCAACTTGACTGGTCGTATGTTACAGATAGACCATGTTTTCACCCCTCAGACACAGCCCTGATTTCTCATTGCTGAGCCCTCTTTTTGGAACAGCTGTAATTTATAAACAAGATGATAAAGAAACGAAAGAAAATCCTGTCAGGGTTCTCCGTGTGTGTTGTAAATTGTTCATATATCAAAGATATTGCCTACATTCAGCATTTAGTGCTATCAGTAAAAATATAATGTGAGGGGAAAAAAAGAAGTTGATCACAAGGAAGAATGAATAATCTGTGTGAAATATTGAGCCTGTAAAACCAGCATTTCTCCTTTTGGCTGGAGTGCTGGTATTTCTTGCTATTTAATTTACATAAATCAATGACAGGAAAAAAAAAAGTAATAACAGAATTCAGATTCTGTAGCTGCAGGGAACCTGGGGAATCTGAGGAAGAAGTTTGGAGATTATAGACATGCTCCAAAGAGAACAACACCATAAAAACTTATTTTTCTAAACTTTTCTTGTTTTCCTTGCTCAGAGAAGTTAGCCCCTGTTTCTACATCCCAAGGGTGAGGTCATGCCAGGAAAAACTAATAACATTGGCATTTAGAACTTTAACCTTGTTGGTTCATTGGTTTGATTTTCCATAAAAATTTGACTTTTAACATGATGACCTCAAACAGTTCTGGCTAGTAAAATGAAAAAAAACAAGACGGTGAAAATATTCTGCATGTTACTCCAATGTCTTTTGAAAAGCCTTGTTGGAAAGCATCCACAAGGGACCGATGTCATCTTTCTATGACATCAGAACAAGTGAGGAGGGAGCTGAATGGGCAGTAAGGAGAGCAAGGAACCTATGCTGAAGGTCAGGCTCCTCCACCCTAAATATGCCCTAACACCTCCCACACTAAACCTGCCTGTGCCCCTGATGGGACTATGTAGGGTGCAGTCTTGGCTTTCCTTGTAGCTTGTTTTAACCTCAAGGAAGCTGAGGAAGGATAGGGAAGGAGGGCTGTAGAGTAGCAGGACCTGAGAGGACCCTGCTGACCAATCTTGCCTTGCTCCTGGCTTGCAGCTCCATGCGCAGTCCTGAAAATGGAGACTTCGGTAAAGAATACAGAATTTAGCAAAATGTGGCTTCAGTGACCACATTGAACACTTGTCCAGGGAACCAGAAAAAGGCTGGAACTGGGTTCTTCTGAGTGCCAAGGAAAAAACCTCTGTGCATTTTTCTTTCCTTCTGCCTTCCTTTGTTTTCTCTTTCTTTGCCCTGAAGAAGCTGTTGATTATAATTTCTGTGCAGTTTGAGATGCAAGCTTAATGGAGCGGGCCTTTCTATTTTTGTACTTTGTGCATTGTCATATGAAATAACATATCAAGTATATTTTGATGCTGTTGATGCATTGAATATACTTGATATTTAAATCCAGCAGTGTTTATAGGAGGTTGAGATTCTATGCTGAGATTGGAGATGTTTGAGCTTTGCTTGGTTTTATTATTTATTTTGTGGAGAGATTGAGATTCTTTCTGTGGTTTTGAGGACTTTGTTTTACTTTTTTTAACCAGGCAAAGTTAAAGAACAGATTGGAATGAAGGGCCAGTTCTATCTTCCTTACTCATAGCAAGCACCATCTTGATCCTCACTTGGTTTACCTGAAAAGAATCAATACTGAGTGTTTTATGTTAGAGATCTAAATTCTAAAATATCACTCCTTCTGGTGTGATAGATCTAGTCTTAGAATTCTCCTTACCCTACCATTGTCTGCTAATTCAGTTCCCAATGTGTGCAGTTCTCCATTCTGTTAGACAGCTTGCACTGGATAACCACAAGTGTCACCAAAGCCAAGAACTAGCTGTGATGCTCTCTGAATTTCCATTTTTAGAACCCAGCATATAAGGAACTGCTTCATACAGGGAACCCTAAAATGGAATAAGTACAGGTATAATGATAGGGTAAGAAAAGATATGAAATGGGCTTATCAGTAGATAACATGGAACCATAATGTATTGTCTGGAAAACCCCAATTTAAGAGGATGTGGTCCACACTAACAGGGTTGTTCAATTTCATGCAGAGCTTGACTTGCAGAACACGTCAGAAAAAATGCATATGCTGAGTTACCTCAGTGTCCCTGCGCTGTTTCTCCACATTTCTTTGCGGGCATCTGGAATGCATTCGCCACCAAGGATGATCTGCAACTGCAGGGAGATGACCCCCCTCTTTTTCTGGATAATTGTTGCCCACTCCTTTTTAGCTAGAAGAGAGGTTGGTCCAGAACCAACTGAGATCCCAAGACACTGATGAAAGGGTTAATTTTCCCTAAGATTCTCATTCCATTATTGTGTATCCATTTAGGGTTGGACCCTTACGGTCACCTCTTATGTTGTCCTATCTGAATCCTCAGAAGATCCAGCTGATACAAATCTCAATTTCTGTTTCAGAAATTGGATGTTGTGAAGAGAAAGAAGGAAGGATGAGATGCAAGAAAGACAGGTCCTGTTTACAAGTTGGCAAACAAAGGAATTCAACTTGGAAGATTAGGGAAAGTTTAGCTATTCATGGGGATTTGAAAAACAGTAATGAATCACAGAATCATAGAAGAGTTCAGATTGGAATGCACCTTTAAAAGTCATCTAGTCCAACCCCGCTGCAAAGTCAAAGGGCATCTTCAACTAAGACGGATTATTACTTGCTCAGAGCCCCATCCAACCTGACCTTGAATAATTCCAGGGTTGGGGAATCTACCACCTCTCTGGACAATCTGGTCCAGTGTTTTACCACTCTCATAAAAAAATGTATTCCTTATATCAAATCTAAATCTATACACTTTTATTTTAAAACAATTACCCTTTGTCCTATTGCAACAGGCCCTACTAAAAAGTTTGTCCCCATCTTTTTTATAAGCCCCCTTTAAGTATTGAAAGGCTGCAATAAGCTCTCCCTAAGCCTTGTCTTCTCCAGGCTGAACAACCCCAACTCTCTCAGCCTGTCTTTATAGGAAAGGTGTTCCAGCCCTCTGATCAGTTTTGTGGCCCTCCTCTGGATCTGCTTCAACATGTCCATGACCTTCTTATGTTGGGGTTCTGAGAGCTAGATGCAGTACATGAAAGCGGAGTAGAGGGACAGAATCCCCTCCCTCGACCTGCTGGACAAGCTTCTTTTGATACAATCCAGGATATAGTTGGTCTTTTGGACTGTGAGCACATGTTGTTGGCTCACGACCAGCTTTTCAGCCAGGAATACTTCCAAGTCCTTCTTGGTAGGGCTTCTCTCAATCACTTCATCCCCCAGTCTGTACTGATAATGGAGATTGTCCCAACCCAAGGGCAGGACCTTGTACTTGGCCTGTTGAATCTCATGAAGTTCACATGGGCCCTCTTCTAGAGCTTGTCCAGGTCGCTCTGGATGGCATCATGTCCCTCAGGCATGTCAACTGCACCACTCCGCTTGGTGTCTTCTGCAAACTTGCTGGGCGTGCACGCAATCACAAGACCAGGCATAGTGTTATATCAGGGTGAATGATGCAGGGATGCAGAGATTAGATAACATCTGATGGCAGCATGACAGAGGTGCGGAGAAACTGGAAACCAAAGAGCTTTTTGCCTGTTAATGCAAAACAGAGAAGGACCAAGAAGAGCTCAGTCTTCTGAGGAGTCCTTGAAAACTGCAGCTGAAATAGCTTCATGAAATGTGCTCGTTCAAGGCTCTGCACTGAAGAGGGTTGAGAGCATCTAGATCAGCCTTGACAGCTTTATCTTACCTATTCATCAAAGTTTACTGTGAGGGGAATGCTGTGGCCTCCACCAACAACCAGGTACAATGTCTCACCACTGGGTGGTTAGAAAGTTGTCCCTACCATCCCTAATTACTTTTTTAAATTCAAATTAAGCTGCCTTCCTTCTTGTCCTTCTCTGAGTGGACATGACAACAGCTGATCTCTGTCCTCTTTATAACAACATTTTACATGTCAGAAGAGGGTTGCTATGCCAACCTTTTCTTCTGTTGCCAAGCAGAGGATGGAGTGATAGCTCCACTTCCGATTAAGCACCAGGCACAAGATCTCGAGGGGAGCTTTCTCCTCTGCACAAAAATACAGCAACAAATTCATCGAGCCCAATCTGATCAAATCCCATCTCCCTGTGAGTCTGACTGAAGTTAACCCAAGTCAGATGCACCTGATTTCTGTAGTTGAGCTCTTTACTCATGTGCTTGCCAGCATATACATGAAATGGATCAAGTTGTTGTGGCTTTTTCCACATGGGAGATTCAAGCAGAATAGAAAGGTTGGCTCTGAGGAACTCTGACCTTGAAGTCATGTATGAAGACTCTGGCAATGCTTGTGAGAGGTGTATATATGATTGAGAGAAGCGGTGCTTGAATCAGATGAATCAGGGGGAGGGATCAGTGGCAACAGGGACTAGTCCAGAGTGTTGGTCCTTGCACCCAGGTATTAGTAAGCCTCTATTTGCTGTTGGTGACAGTAGTAATGAATCCTCCTTCTAAGCAGAGCAAAGCAGAAGATGGAAGATGGCCAGAGGTGAGGAAGAGCCTGTTTGTCTCATACAGCTCCCCCAAAAGCAGTTAATCCAGGGGAGAAACACTTTTGCAAGGTTGTCTAGATTGGTAAAACCAGTGTTCATATGTGTCAGTCATGCAAGCTTAAAGTTTGCACAAAATTGCCCACACCACTTAGCTGATGTTAGCAATGGAAACGTGTGGGTGGTGAGTGTATTTGTGTCAGTGCTATGCAACACAGACGGGAAAACCTTGGTGCCAACCTCCACAACCTCAACCTGTCTCACTCTATATCACTTTTTCTCAACCTGCTATGTGTCTGGCAACCTCAGCCACCTTCTGCAGTGGATCAGACCACACTCTCACTATCGTCTCAGAGAACTGATTGTCATCAAAGCCACAAGCTGGTCAAAGGGAAAGAGAGCACAAGAAGATGAAGAATTAACACCTATGTATTCACAGGACTGATATTTAAGAAAATTGCCTCAAAGTGGAGCTGTGAAGGGGAATAGGAACACAATGGCATTCTTTTGCCTTCCTCAGTGCCAGCAAAAGGCAATCAGGGTTCATGTCTGGGTACAGATGAACCGAGAATGTTACATGGTGTTTGGTCATTAGCTTTCAATGAGACTGTGTGTCAAGGGAAAGAGTTCTGCGGTTCGAAGAGGGGATGATTTACAGACCTGAGAAATAACGAACCTTGTAAGGAACAAAGCTTGGAAATAAAACTGCATGCTCCACCTGAATTGCTACCTACCCGTGTGTGTACTCAGAGCTCATATTTAGTGCTTCTGGTGGCACATTGACAGACGGCTTAGTGAAAACAAATGTTAATGTTAATTAAGCTGGAAAACTTCCCAGATTTTGAGAATGAGAGTGTTTGCTTGGATAATAATTCAGATAGCCTGTGCCCTGCTTAGCACTTTCATTGGGAAATGTGATCACTCAGAAGCAGGGGATCAAATAACTAGAGGCGGCCAGATACATCTCAGATCTTTTTCCTAATATAGAGGGGTGTTGCTCCTTATAGCATCTTCCTCAGTACCTTGAGCACCCCAACTTTCAGTGATACAAGCTATCAGATAACCCTCACCTTTGTTGTGAGAATATACTATGCTAGCAACTCACAGCAAGGAAATACTTCTTGACGTACATCTTAAATCCTCCTTTACTTAATTTCACTCCAGTGCTTCCAGATGATTATAATTAACCTCTCTTTCTGCAGAGGACAGCAAATAGCAAGAGCTTGGAGGTATGAAAAAGGACAGGTTTGGCAAGGTTTCCTATGCATACAGTCAGATATTTCTGCTTAATCTAAATAATTTTAGTTTTGTTGGCTTCGACTGGTCTACACTGACTTGCACCAGGTAATGATCTGGCCCACTGATTTTAAATTCCCTGCTACATCTTTTTAATTCAAATCACGGTCACCAGTGCCAGCCCAAGATTTGCGAATACCAGTGAAGGGCTGTGGGCTAAATAGATGCTCCAGCTATTATCTTGGGGATGAGAATGCTTATTTATTTATTGCTGAAAGGGCTGGATGAAAAAAGTAATAATTAGGAAATGAGGAGGTGCACACAAATAGCCTAGAAACCCCTGGTAGCGCTTCTGTCTTTATAGAAGTCCACGTGATGGCTCAACACATTCCTATTTTCTGCTTCAGTGAGATGACTTTCATATTGTGGCTGTAACATGCGCTGAGTCCCAGCTGGCAGTTCAGCTAACCATTGGTATTGCAATTAAGCCTCCTTGGTGTTCATTTGGGGTGATGCTCCCCAGAGGCCTCCTTAACATTTTTCAAAGGGACAGAAGATCAGCACTCAGAGATGCTGCTGGAGCCTGGTACCAGGGCTGACCGCCAAGAGCGGATCGCAAAGTGATGATGGAAGTGCTTGCCCAGGCTGCTGTGTTGTGCAAGACAGGATGCTCTGCAGACCTCTCCCTGGAATGCAGGGAGGCAAACAACATATTTTCTTTTAATTGTCACTTGCTTAGAGATATCCTCAAAAGTCTGTCATCTGGGCAGGAAGAGATTTTCCGCTTCTGCATTTCCCGTTTACAACCTTCATATATCCATTCCAGTTTGCATTGTGGCAGGCCGTCAAAGCTACAGCTAGGCTGTGGTAGATGTTATGCTCACACTGACTAAGAATATATGTCCTGGGAAATGTGCCATTTCAGTGCACTTCCAGCAAAGCCATTTAATCTAGTAAAAATACTCACAGGATCCACCCTAAATCATAGGATTGATGAAGGCCATGTTGGATGAAGTGCATCAGCTTTTGTTATGCTCCATGTGAGGTTGTTTTTTATGGTGGTGCCCTTCTGAACAATGGAAAAAGTAAATGGAAGGAAAAAGAACTGTATTAAAATAAAGCCCAGAGCATGAGAGTGTCTTGAGGTAAGATAGGTCATCTCTCAGTGAGTTGACACTGAGTCCACAAGGAGCGATTGAGATGGCCACTGCTCTGCCCAAGCTGCTTGATATGACAACAGGAGACCAGAGTTGGTGGTTTGGAGAGGCAGTGACTGGGCAACATCTGTGCCTAATCCTGATAATCTAAAAAGCCTGTGAAACAGCAAAACCCTGGAGCATTATGCTGGTGATATAGCAACTTCAAGGCCACAAGGCTTCACTGACCATTTCATTTGTTATTGAACTTAGCTGGTTAGCACATACTGAAAGCTTTAAGTTGAATGAGACTTCCTCTTTGAAGACAAATTTCAGTCTTGATTTGAAAGCCTTCAGCAGCAGACACATGCAGTGCTTTCCATGGCACTTTGTTCAAATGGTCCATCACTCTGTTAAAAATTATTTCTATTTGAGTATGTCAGGATTCCACTTCCAGTAATAAATATACCTTTCTCCACAAGATTAAAGACTGTTTTGCTAACCACAATTTTCTCCCTAGGAAGGTACTTACACACCTTAATCAAATCAGTCACCCCTCCATTTTTTTTTTTTATAAGCTAAGCAGATTAGATTGCAGAAAGTCTCAGTGCAAGGCACTTTCTCCAGCTCTCAAGTAATTTTTCTTGCACTTTTTTTTTTTTAGACGCTCTTCTGATCTTTCCCCAAACTCCTTTTTAAGACTGACGGCAAACAGCCAGCTGGTCTACACATCTAAGTCTCACTGGTGTCTTACATAGAAAACATTTCTTCTTTCCGAATTACAACTCCCTTCTTGTTTTCTCCTGGGTGTCTGTTCATCTCTTTGCTACAGCACCATGGTGGGAACTTCTGGTGAGCTGCTTGCTTTCCAAGACCCCTTAACCTTATTCCCTAACACGGTTTGCATTCCTTAAATCTCTATGGTTAACTTTGCAATTGTCTGTTTAAAATCCTTCCTAACCCTGTCATGACCAATAATATATTTACTTTGATTAAAAGTTCATGTTAAGCAGTGCAGGGCTTACTACATGCTTGTGAGGATTTCTCCTTAGCCAACATTTTAAGTGCATTTTAATGACATATCAATTTTTGCATTCCTACTGGTTTCTGAATATCTTCCTTGGTAACTGTTGCTAATGGTATTCATGAATTACAAATAATTCTTTCATATTAATTTAAAAAATGGAAGAGGAAGGTGAGAACATCTTGAGGGATGGAGAACATGTTATTACTTTCATATCCCCAACTAGCAATGAGCTAAATATCATTGCTGAGATCCCTTGGGTTTTTAATATGTCCTACAGTTCTATAAGCTTAGGACTTTCCTGAATGTCTTTAGCTTTCCTAACCAACTATCTGAATTTCATAGCTTCTCATTTTTGCTAATTGCCATCTTCCTAGTTCTGTTTTTCCTCTATTGTCTTTTTATTTCTAATTGTTGCCTTCTTTTTACCACTGCGCCAAAACGAGATTTTAGGCCATGCTGTCCCTTTTCTTGATCTGCAAATAGTGGGTTTACATGGGAGTGTGACTTGTATCAATGCTCCATTGTGCTGGAAATTGTATAAAGACAGAATAACAAATCAGTCCTTGCAATAGCGCTAGCATTAATTATAAAGCAGGAGAGAACAGTGGATACATGCAGATGGACCTGCACAGGAAAACACTCAGGCAAATACTCCCAATAGCACCTAGCTGTAAAATCTTTCATCCAGACAAATTTGACTGTCTTCCTGTCTCTGTGATCATTTACCCATGGAAGGACACAAGCTCTAATACCTGTGATGCCACTATTTTCCCCCACTCATCACACTTCACTTCGGAAGAGCTCACAGTTGAAGGAAAAGGGTTAGTTTAATACCCAAAGATGATTTTTGGAGGCCTGAATGGGAATTAATGTGTTCCAAGAGGATTCCTTGTCCTCTGCTGTAACAAAAGGACCTTCCAAGGACGGAACCAATCCAAGATAGAAATGACTTGTGACAAATTTTCTGTCACATTGCTACTGCCAATCAAGGTGGCTTAATCTAGCCACCATGGGGAGAGAGGAGAAATCACAAACAGAAAAAGTACAAAAATGGAATAAATTGATGTTTCCAGATGGTGGCACTATGGCCAATATAAATGGTCCAGAACTGGTCCAGAAAACTATATTGAAAGCTGCATCTGAATAACAGCTTATGGCTAAAAGTGTGTCATGGTCTTTAACTAACAAGGACGAAGAATGGAGGAACTGCCTGAGACCAAAATTCTGTCTAGCCAATTATGTTGCCTTCAAGAAAAAGGAAGAGGCAATCGCGTTACAAAGGAACTGAAACCATGTGAGATAAATCCCTGGAACAGTAATTTGTGCAGTTGTTTCTATATAGCTGCTAGTTCAGTGCCTCTCTT
Organism: Nycticryphes semicollaris; assembly: GCA_013400055.1. Lineage (NCBI taxonomy): Eukaryota > Metazoa > Chordata > Aves > Charadriiformes > Rostratulidae > Nycticryphes > Nycticryphes semicollaris. The sequence goes on along the minus strand of VXBJ01003744.1, from coordinate 54,805 downwards.
CATGACTTTTGGAAAACCTGTGTACAAACCAGTTTTGTTATGCATTTCTGGGTCCAAGTTGAGGTGACTGCTGGCACCTGGAACACCCTGAAAAATATCAATATATATTTTTCATCAATATAATGTCTCCCTTCTGTGCACAGCTGACCTTGTTGAACTCAGAAAAGCATGTATTTAAAACAGACATGTCAGGAAGGAAGTTTAAGCCACAGTACTCCTTTTTTTTTTTTGCATCTTCTCCTCTCAAATGGGAGTTTTGAACTTTGGGTGGGTATAAGAAGTGTATTTGTGGTTTCTACTTGTTATGCTTTTTTTGGAATGCTCTGCTGAGGAAGAGCTGTCCATGAAGAGCTCAGTAGCTTCGTACGTTCCGTAGATTGCATTGGTTGATGTTTCCAGTATTTAATTATTTTAGGTGTTCAAATTAACCCCAGATCTGACTATTAACCTGATCAAAATGTCTGAGGTTTCATGTGGTTTCATGAGAAAGCTGCAGAAAACCGAGACATACTCTTGATTTCAGCACAGGACTGTCCCAGAGTTGCCTCTGGACCAAGGCACATGCAATTTAGCTGAGGTTCACAGCGCTTTCTACCCCCATCAGTCATTGCAGGCGATTCTGGGGATTTCTGCAGGATAGAAAAAAAAGATTGATTGATCAATTAATTGATCAACGAGTGATTGACAGTCTGTGTTACCTTGAGTGCACAGCAGAGATAAAAACCTTAAGTTACTAGCCTAAGCAGCAATTGTAGTGAAATTAGGGTTCATTTATGAACATTTTCCTTTTATCGCTTCTGTCTCAGGACATATACCCTAAAGAGGTGTTGTGCAAGTAAATATGAAGACTGTATATCCAGAGTGACTGTCAAAAAGCCAGATTAAGAACAAGGAAAATGGGCACATGGTGTTCAGTCATAAAACCACTGGAAAAGATGCTCAACAATGAAGTGGAATTAAATGAAATTCTAGCCACTCAGAATACATTATCCCTGCAGCATGTCCATGAAATCACCCTCTGAATTGCAGAGTAATTTGTTCTTAGCCTATGAAGCCTTTCTGGTTTTTTTCTCCCTTTTATCCCCCCACCTCCCCCTCTTTTTTTTTTTTTATTTATTTTATTTTTTTTATTTTTTTGCTAGCAATCATTTGGGAACTCGTTTCTCACTCATTTTACTCCCGAAGGAAATATTCTACAAAGGAACAATAGTGATGTGTCATCATGACGTTACGGGTCACTCATTCAGCAGCAGTAATGTGCCCACTTCCCAATTGCTTTGCCTGTGTGCACTAAGCTGCTTCTGGAAAGGCTTTCATATACTTTAACTCTTTGCAGGATTACTGCCTTATCATTCCAGCAAACATGAATTTGCCTTTGCAGAGGAGCAAGCTGCGTAGACTGACCTGGCAAGGGTCCATATAAAATATTTTTTTAACATAATTAGCAGCTCTGATGGGGATAGAGGGAGAATAAAGCTGTAGACTCTTTTGCTGGGCTGAAGTTAAAACCAACTTGATCCAAAGCAGTGATGGACAAATACATTGATGGACAAATTACATGTGCTGTAAGTCCTAGGTATGATGAGCTTCATCACCAGCTGGAAAAAGTATATGGTTACTTGTATTTGCTGAGAGTCTTAGTGGAGGAGCTGGAAAGCATTGCATCACAAGATGTGAATGCTGATATTACTCATGGCAGTGTGCCAGTGAAGTCATGCTCCCTGATCCAGAGTTTGGGATGTGATTATGGGGTCCGGGTCCATAAACACAACCCACACAGGAGCAGCATCCATCCCTTTAGGGCCCGGTTTCCTAAAGACATTTATTTTAGGCATGTGTGCTGCCTTCCCTTTGAATCACTTGGAGTTAAGTCAAGTCAAGAAAGTGTCTTCAATAAATTAAACCATGAATATGTTAAACTCTCTTGGACACTTAATGAAAACAGGCAGCTGAGCATCAGAAAGACTTTTTATTACTGAGGCTCATAGGTTGATCTAAAAAACTGCATTAGATACCAGAGAATCTACTCAAGCTCCACAAGTTCCTCCATTCCCAGAACTACTTATTAGCATAATTAAAAGCCCTGAGACACAAATTCATCCCTGGCTCACATTTTCTGTTGCCGTTTCTACTACTGGAGAAGAGGTTTGAAGAGCAATTGTATGTGAATAGCAGAGATACTATATTCACTTTGCTGTGATGTGGATGATGACACAGAGGAGCCTCGAGCTCTACGAGTTTTGTTTTGGGGCTTTTTTGCTTAAAAAAAAGAGACAATCTGTTCATTTCACAGATGCTCAACAGCTCTTCAGAAATAATACAGGTGTGCACAGAAATAAATCTGCTTTGTTTACTGTATAATAAAGTCAGATGGAGTGGGGGAAGGAGAGAAAAAGGCATTGGGAAGTTTTTCTTTCTTTCTTTTGGAAATACCTTTTCAATCGCACCAAAAGAAATTCAAGACATTCAGCAATGATGAAAACAAAATCAGAGTTTGGTAAAAAATAAGATAAATAAAACAGTAAATCCTCTTACTTGGGGGAAAAAAAACCCTAACTGATGAAAGTTATTTTTAAATAGACTATATCCCAGATCATTTGCAAACCCACTGAAAAGTTTTTTTATAGCACTAAATATTGTAACCTCAAAGTCCTTAATGTGGTATGAGGGCAGGGGTGAAGGTGCAAAACAAGTTGGGATAGTGTTGGAGGATTGTGTAGAGTAGAGGGAGCCAATATTGTCTATTTGCTTTACAAGTGCACAACCATATTATTAATAATATTTCAGTGCAAAAAGCTCAACTAAGCACATGGTCTCCTGAAGCTCAGCACTGACAGACATGAATATTTGCATTATTTTTAATATATTTTATTTGCAATAGTCTCTCTGCACATTTTCTAGTTCATGGACTTGTGTTAACAATTTTAAAAACACTGTCCCCACTTCTAGACCAAGATGTAGTTCAAAACAGGCTGAAAATTCTCGCTACCAGTTGGTTGTCTTTCACAAGAGGGGTATGTGAAGAAAGGACTTGCATGATGGTGTTACATGGGAAGGAAGACCTGGATTACATCCTGCTACTTTCTCCTTGAGACGGACTCTTCAGTACCACTGCCACCAGAAGTAGCCCACAGTCTTTCCTCATTTTACTATTGATATCACAGTCTAGCACTGTGGTTGGAAACTCACATGGGTTCATACACCATCAGAAACTCCAAGTCATTCTGTGTTATGGTCATCAAGACTTTCCAGAAAAGTTTGAGCTTTCTTAATTTCAGAGAAATTCAATGACTATTTGGTGGTTCTTCCATTTCCACAGAGTTCTGACTAGAAAAAAGTTAAGTTTTCTTGTTCAAAGTTCACTTGCAATTCAGGATTCATTTGGCAGAAAATCCCTAGAACTGGCAGAAACATTGATGATAAAATGTTTCACAAAGAGGAAAAGTCTCTTCAAGCAAAAAGTTGTTTTCTGGGAAAATATTTCTGATAATCTCTTTTCCAGAAGCAAATAAACAAACCATCCAACCAGAAATCCCCTTTTCTTCCAGCTTATATGATTTCTTCCATTTTATGTCACAATTATCCATTGAAAAAAAAAAAAAAACCAGCAGTGTGGGCTGGGAAATAGAAAAAGGTCTTAGAAAAATGAAAAGAAAGAAAAAAATTTCATCTTTGCATAAAGTTGAGAAAATGACTGTGAGAACTTGTGGGCCCCATACTGGGCTCCCCAGTTCACGAAGAACAGGGAACTGCTGGAGAGGGTACAGCAGAGGACCACCAAGAAGACTAGAGGCCTGGAGCATCTCTCTCATGAGGAAAGGTTCAGGGACTTGGGTCTTTTTAGTCTGGAGAAAAGAAGACTGAGGGGGGATCTGATCAACACCTGTAAAAACTTTAAGTTTGGGTGTCAAGAGGAAGGGGCCAGTCTTTTTTCAGTGGTGCCCAGTGAAAGGGCAAGAGGAAATGGGCACAAACTTGAACATAAGAAGTTCCATCTAAACATGAGGAGGAACTTCTTCACTTGGAGGGTGGCAGAGCCCTGGAAGAGGCTGCCCAGAGAGGTGGTGGAATCTCCATCTCTGGAGAAATTCAAAACCTGCCTGGACAAGTTCCTGTGCAACCTGCTCTAAGAGGACCTGCTTTGGCACAGGGTTGGACTAGATGATCTCCAGAGGTCCCTTCCAACCTCGTATCATTCTGTGATTCTGTAAAACATATTAGGGTTGTGTGCATGTGTGTGAAGGGATGTTTGTTTAATTCATACCTTCTTTCTGACCCAATTAAATTATGTGTTGGATGTCTAGCGCTGCTGACATCAAACCTGTTCTATTCCTAGGAATGCAAACAAGTGATACGGGGATTCTTGACCCTACAAACACATATCCTGTCCTCTCCTTGACCACTTAACCACAATGCAGTCAGCAATAGAGAGCCTTACCACCCCAGGTGTGCTTGCAGAAATGAGCCTTGGGTTGTGCTGCAATCAGCTTCTGCCCTCTCTCTACAAACTCCCTTTCCTCTCACAGTGAAGATTTAAGGAAGAAATAATAGTGGTAGGTCATTATGACGCTTTAGTGTGTGTTTTATAGGGCATCATGACTCACTGATTCAGGGAAGAACTTTGCAGCTTGCTACAAAATTGCCTGTTTCAATCAATCCTACTGGTGTCTTCTCCAGGATTTTTATGAAGCGTAACTTATATATGTGCGTGTGAGTGCATATATATATATGTATATATAGGGGATACTGTATGTATTTTTGTTTCTGGAAGAACCAGTTCAATGCAAAAATGAAAATACTGCAATGAAAAACATGAAGCCTCAAAGTGCTGAAAACAGCACAAGACTCAGGTCAGGAGAAGAGAATAGTTGTCATGAATAACCCTGGCAGGAACATCTCTAAGCTCAGTTGCTGGGAGAGTTAGCAGTGTTGTTGTCTTTGTTTTGCTTCTTTGTGAGCTGGATGCACCCACCACCTCCTAAAACTCTTGGGCCAATGATTTCTAAACTTTGTGAGTCTTCATGTCATTGATGAATGGGTCATAAATCAACCTTCTCTTACTGGTGCACAGGGGCAAGTTTTCTCTGCATAGTTTTCAGTTTGGCTACTGCATAGGGAAGTCTAGGGTCTCTAAGGATCCAGAAAACTTGGCTACTGCTGGTGTAGGGATCCTATATACCCCAGGGCAGATACATGTATACAGTCCATGTGCCTCAGTAAAAAAAAAACAAAAACAACAACCATACGCTTCCACCTCTATCTTTTTCCTGAAGGGAAAAATAGACACCCTGGGGATATTAAACATTACTGAACAGATACTAAACATATCTCCAGGTTGGACTTGGACTGGATCCTGAGTAGTGATTAAAGATGCTTGGAGGGTTGGAAGGGACTTTAAAGATCATCTTGCTCCAATGCCCCTGCCATGGGCAGGGACACCTCCTACTAGACCAGGCGGCTCAAAGCCCGATCCAGTCTGGCCTTGAATACTTCCAGGGATGGGACATCCACATCTTCTATGGACAATCTGTTCTAGTGTCTCACCATCCTCACAGTAAAGAATTTCTTCCTAATATTTAATCTATATCTGCCTTCTTTCAGTTTAAAATTATTACATTAGGTTGACCTTCAGCCAGCAATGTGCCCTTGCTGCATAGGCAACTCATGGTATCCAGGGTGTGTTAGACAAAGCATTTCCAGCAGATAAAGGGAAGTGATCCTTACCCTCTAATCAGCACTGGTGAGGCCCCATCTGGAGCACTGTGTCCAATTCTGGGCTCCCCAGTATGAGAGAGACTGGAGAGAGTCCAGCAAAGGGCCAGAAAGACGATGAAGGGACTGGAGCATCTCTGCTATAAGGGAAGGCTGAGAGAGCCTGGAGAAGAGAAGGATTGCAGGGGTGTGTGTGTGGGGGGGATTACTGACATATAAATATCTGAAGGGAGGGTGCAAAGAGGACAGAGCCAGGCTTGTTTCAGCAGTTCCCATTGGCAGAACCAGAGTGCATTTAAGCCAGATGCATTTCTTCATAAAGTTTTTAGAAGCTTAGGGTCTTTGGGCCAGAAAAAATGTCTGAAATTTGTTGATGGTTTCAAAAGTTATGAAGGAAGACTAAGACAGACAAGCAGATATTTCAGTTACATAAAGGGCTCATTTCCTTAGGAAGCCAGACTAAAAAAATAATCACATCCTTCACAGAAAATTTATGTAGACAGATCCATCAGATATGAGTCTGAACTATGCACATATTCAGGATTCTCACTGGAGAGGAATCCTCCCACCCATATTGTCTCACCCCAAGATCCTGGCAGGAAGCTTTTATCCCATCCAAGATGTGTGTTGTTCCAGAGCCAAGATCAGACCTCATGCCTCACAGGGTTTCTGTCCACAGCTTTTGTTCTTCCTGGGGGTGTCAAACATACCTGCCAGAAATAACAAGTCCTATCAATCAGTGATTTTCTATGTTTTAGCTGTAAATCTGGTAGCATGAAGCTCAGGACTCTTGGCAACCTCAAAAGCAGTGGCAAGTGTCTTTGACACTGGACACCCATTTCCTCTGTCTTAACTGGATCCACAGAAAACGTCAAATAAAACTGGTGCATGTACCTCAGGAAATAAGGGGCCCTGCACCTAGCCAAGCTCCTGACTCCCCCCAGAAATCTTGTACGTACTGTTATGCCTAGTTCTTGGCTGGTTGGGAAGTGGTGGGACAGACAATGCTCACAGGACATGCTGCTACTCAGGGATTCACTCTTTTAGCATGTCATAACTGTGATGTCTATCAGAAACAATGTCTTTACTTACCTCGTGCTTTATTGGCTAACAATGAGAAAATCTGATCCTTGCTGGTATCTGGGTAGCGAGGTGACACAGACATCAAAAGCACTGCAGCTTTTGGTATCTGTGTTATATTGCAAATGAAGAAAGACAACATGATATCTAAAAATAGGGGTTATGGGTGCTGCTTTCTATATTTTGAGGTCATAAAGTCTTTGAAAATCAGCCAAGATTTACTGAGGGAGCCTAATATAGAGATCCATTGGCATTAGAGAGGATCTCAGCTGAACTCAGGGAGTTGGTGGGTCTCTTGTAGATCTTGTGACCCATCTGTCAGACTCTGGTGATCAACATTGCTGTCCTAGAATATCACAAATACCATATGTCTTGAATATCACTAGACAGAAAGTTCAGACACCTGAATTGAGCTGTAGTCTTCCTGTATGTTGTGGTTTGGGCCAGACTGGCCTGTCAGAATCACAGATGCTTCCCCCTCACCTCTCTCTCTAAAGAGAGGAGAGGAAGAGATAAAGAGATTTATGAGTTTAGGAAAAAAAATAAACTGATTTAATGAAAATATTATTAAACTAATGAAATAATAATAAAATATTGTAATAATAAAAAGAAACATATGACATATATACAAAACTGTATCAAGTTCCCAGGATGATGATCACATCACTAACTGTCACAGGGAAAGTCTCAGACTAGACTCGGTGATGACTGACAGCTGGATTCCCAATCTAGAATCAGGAATGCTCAGATGAAGATCAAAGGCAGACGAACAGATAGAGTCCTCCTTAGATGCTGGCCATTGAAGAAAGAGGGTTTACCCTTTGATCCTTCAGCTTTTATACTGAGCGTGATGCAGATAGGATAAAATACCCTGTTGGTCTGTTTTGAGTCACCTGTCTTGTCCGTTCCTTCCCACAGGTGTGATCCCTCTATGCTGTTTTGCTTCCAATCCTCTAATGGGGCGAATAACGAAGTTAGCAAAGTTAGCTGACCTTGATTGTTATGGGAATAAATATAAGCAAGACCCTCTCTGCATGAAGTTCCCTGGTAAAACCAGGCTTCATCACTGTGAGAGTGAACAAACCGTACAGTATGCTGTTAAGTTTAGAGTTTAGTTAGTTAGAAGAGTCACAGTTAAAAAGTAAAATTACTGAACAGAAATGTGGTTCTGTTTTATCTCAAATCAGGACACTGTATCACACTTTAAACTCTGTGCAAGGAAACCAAACATGGACATTATGGCTCACATGGTGATCAGCACAATCTCATCAATACAGTCAGTGGGCAAGGTAGATTCTACAGCTGACATCAGCATTAAGTCAGAACAATCATGGCCTGCACTCTCCTGTTTGCATTGACTGGTTATCTATTGATTATAGTGACACTAGACAACTAAATTGGAGGTAGCACCCCATACTGTAGTTACTTCATCAAAAGGAATGGCCAGCATGCTGAGGTTGGCAGCTGAAAGCATTATCACTGCTTTGGGGCTCTGTAAGACTGGGTTATGGGGTAGACAAAACAAGGAAAACAGCATAAAGAACAGACTGACTAAAGGGAGGACTAAATAGAGTGGTAGCTCCACACAGTCACAGAATCATGGAATTGCTCTGGGCAGGGTCTGAAAGTGCTCTGAGCAGGGTCAGAAGGATCCTAGTCCAACCCCTCCTCACCACACAATGTGAAAGTAGTTTCCCACTATCTACAGTGCTGTTGCCTCCATCCCTAAATATTTCCCCGTGTCACAAGCCTCAGATGGAGGTGCCCCCTAGGTCTTCCCAGGTATAGTGGGAAATCCCTCAATTCTTGAAAACCTGTCAGTGAAGTGAGCTTCGGGATCTGGTGTTTCAGACCGTATATAAGCTAGGGATAGTCCTTGATCTCAGGAGTAACTGCCTCCAGGTTAAAGCTGAATGGGCTCCAGAGAGACTTTGGGTGTGCAGGCTGCTCACCTCACCTTTATATTGCCTTGCAGCACTATGCATTGAGGTTTCATGGAAACCCTCTGCACTGATAAATAATGGCCTAAGGCAGCTGCATTTTCAACCTGTATAAGTATATCTTAAAGTCTTCTTCAGAGACTTCTTGACTCAGCATGAAAGAAGATACATCAAAGGTTGTTGTAGTACCATATCAAGTATTCATGGAGGCTAGGAGAGAGCCCATCAGATAAAAGTGTTGTACAGGTGTCAAAGAGCATTGGAACTGCATTCTCTAAAAACATGGGATGCGGTAGTGTAGGGCTGGTTGTACAGGAGTCCTAAAAGAGTGATGACTGTCTTGTGCAGTAGCACTCTTTTGTTGAGATGCTTCCCCCTGTTGTGGGCTGATAATGCCCTGTTGCTGACAAAACTGCACCCAAGGTTAGGACTATAAGCAGTAGATTTTGCTTGCTTACCATATTGTACACTCATCTGTATTACTCAGCTACTGCACTATACAAGAAGTAACTCCCCTGTGTCATTAAAAAAAACAGGTAGTCTCAAAGCATCCCTTGGAGGTGTAGATGATGGTAGTTTTATAGATCCAAAGGTCTACAGGGCAAGGTGGAACATTGGGATCACTATAACCTCAGGAGATGAGACTTGCAGGGAATCCTTGAGCCCTGCTTGGTCTGTGCAGAGCCAGCTCAGGCATCTCCCCATCCTCCAGCTCATGCTGCAGGGAGACTGTGGGGCTTGGGATGGAGGTTCTGCTACAAGTGGGAAGATCAAAAGCAGGCTGGCCTCACAGAAGATGTTTTTTGATAGGTGAAATTCAGCTACTGAAAACCCAATACTTCTTTTCTGGTTTGTCACATAGCTCACACTGCATTTCCCCTTGTATTTTCTATATTAAAGTAACAGAAAAAGCAGGGATTTCATTACTTCCCTCCCACAGAGGCCAACTACTCAGCACAGGTAGAATTGGCATCTTAATTTACCTTTTACTGAGCAGGTTGATACCTGCTATATCAAAAGGATGGGATTTCTCTAAGAGCAGGCTGCAAAACTCAAATTAAATGATAAACACAACAAGTGGACAATCATAATTTTTTCTCTGATGATATTTGGAAATGAGAAATTATAACATCTTATTTCAGTGGAACAGGGGGTTGGGACTCATTTAAAAATGGAAAGAAAAAAAAAGGTCCCCTTTCCAGGAAGAGCACTTAACAATATGCAAGCAAAGTGGATAAAAGCAGCTCAGTAACAACCCCAATTGCACAGAGATTGTCTCCTGCATTCCTGCACATCTTTGCCTTTTTGACATTTAACTTTAATTTATAGCAATTTAGCTTGCTCTTAGAGGCTGCACTGTACATTTGGGAAAGCAAAGTGATCTGTTAAATGTTTGTCTGAAATTCAAATCAGACACGAAGTACCTTTGTCTTTCCCTTAAAACAGGAAAAAAGATAGCAACCCCACCCCCTACATGAATGTACTTATTTTGGTATAGAGAGGCAAATTATTCTCCTATTATAAATTTGTTGCTATATAAGAGGATAACTACAAATATAGTTTAGCCCAATGGTCAAGAGTTACAAAATTAGATGCCAATAGATTCCTAAATATGCTGTCAGGTAGCCAGTTAAGGTCCCAAATCAAGGAAAAATACTTAGGCATATAGTGCAACTCATGACCTGAACCCTTGGCATGTGCTAGTCCCTGTGTTTGTTCTGAGCTGGTGCCTCACCGAACTCACATTGTGAATTGGGTAAAGGAGTGAGCTCAACTAAATTCCTGAGATTTTGGGGAGTTGCTAAGAGCTTTTCTGAACAAGCCAGACACGGGTCATGATCATTGCCTGTGCTGGGACTGGGACCCCACTGGCCCAAAGGTGTCATTGCTCTTTGTGTGTCTTCTCCAGCTCCAGCTGCCTGGAATAACACGAGAACCATCCTGCCCAGTATTTTTCCATAGGTTGGCATCCTGAGGTGGCCAAAACTAAACCTGGGACAGGAACAGTAACAGAACACAATGTTTGCTTCATAGTGTCCTTTTATTGAACAATAGAAATGTAACATCTGCAAAGCCAATTAAGTTCACTAATCCTGCCTGAGATCAAAAATGGGATACTTTTCTGCTATGCTGAGGAGCCAAATGAGATCACAGAAGTGTCCATCAGGACCACAGTCAGAGCAGAAGGACCATGTGGCCATGAAAAAGTGTGGGAAGAAGAAATAAGACTTTTTTTTGGCAGCAGCAAACCATTTAGTCAGTATGTTTGCTCATGGACTCACAGCTTTCTACAGGTGTCTGATGTACAAAATTGTTTCCTATTGAAATTTTTCTGTGCTGTCCATGAACGTTAATTCATTGTCTGAAAATATAATTTCCCTGCCTTCATTTTAACAAAACTAAAGCAGTGATAGATGTCTGGGAAAGAATGAATTCTGACTTTTTTTTTTTTTAAGCCTCTTCCTGCTTATGAATTCTCTGCAAGTGGCTTGTGATTTTCCCAGGGTTGCCAATTATTCAAAACTATTCACTGATGACCTTGTGAATATTCTTGGCTTTTCCATTACTTGTAAGGAGACTGTGAGCAGGACAATGTCTGAAAGCAGGGACAGGTCTGAGGTTCAGGAATTGGTCTGGCCTCAAGGAGAGTTATGTGGGACAGTGTATCTCCAGCTGACCTAAGTCACATCCCTTAATGCCTATAGGCTACCAGCTCTACATCTGAGTTGAACCTTCCCTTCCACAGCAAGGACTGCTTTGATGATAATGGTGAAATTATTTATGTGTGTAAGGTGCTTATGTGCTAATGTCAGTCTAGGGCCAAGGGGGAAATATCGTGAATCACTAATTCAGAGATGACATAATAAAGGCTGTGCTTTTAGTTGGATGAGAAACTTAAAATCAGATTTCTGGGGCTATTTCAAAATTTGGATGCAAGTTCCTAGAAATTGTAAGCTAACTAAATATGAGCTATTGCTCTCAGTGTGTGAGCAAGTGACTGAAATCCAATAGCCATTTACATACAGGGCCTTTTTTAGCCTCATATATCAATTCAAAAATCTATCCCCATGACCATTCTTGGATGCCAGCTGGGGGCAGCCAATTTCTGTACCTATTGCCTCAACAATCTCAGTGCCAGGACTATTTGCAGAAAATGCATGCTCAAAAAAGGATCACTGACACATTTGAAGAGGTTTTGTCTAAAATTTCCAGCAAATGCTTATGGAAAAGCCCTTCTCAGCTCTTATTGTAGCACTTGCTGGAAGTGGTGCAAAAATCCATCCTCAGGATATCAGCCACCTCTGTGACCTCCTTCCTTCATGGTAATCTGACAACAGGATGAAAATCTTTCTTGCAGTCCCCTGCTTTTACATGGCTGGCCTCCTGCACTGTGTTTTCCGATGGACACCTCCTACAAACTTTCTATAAAAAGCCTTTTCTGCCAGTGGATGGAGGGGAGAACTCAGAAAGCGTGGCAACTTCACCAGTGATATTTAAGGGAGGTAAAAGCCCACAGTGGATTTGAACACTGACATCCATGCTCACTTATTTGTGTCACTCCTTGGGTTACCTGACAGCTGGCCACACCGAGTGTAGCCAGCTGTGCACTGGGACTGTGCCCATCGTGATGTGCAAGTCCCAGCTTCCTAGAGGCTTCAGGTAACTGGGAGATGTGGGTCTTGGCCAGGATGTTCATCATTAACACGTGGCTTCACATCATGTGTGTATCACTCTATGTGCTTATTGCCATGGTATCTACTTTGTTGCCTCAAAGGAGGTAATGTTGTTATTAAGGACATCAGGGAGAGTCTTCTCTTCTGCATAATATTCCTCTTCCCTGGTAATTCCTGCTGGGAGAATTATTGTTCCATAGCACAGACATGACGGCATTGAGCCCATAAAGTCAGAGCTGAACTGCAGCATATCTTTTAGAAAAAGGTCCTATCTCACTTTAAAACCTGGAGTGATAAGGTATTTACCACTGGTTTTGCAAAGCTCTTGCAGTCAGTACTTCTCTGTGCAGTTAAAAAAAAAATAATAATCACCTTTCATGTCTGATGTGAAGTTTTCTAACTTCAGTATCCAATCATTTTAGATCAGCATGCGAGGAAAAAAATCTAATGTGAACTACAGGTCCCCTAAAACCAGAGGTAAATGAAATCTTGTGGACTCAGGCATTTATTCCATGTTCATCATCACTGTCTGAGCACATGTGAACTATGCAGGAAGCTGAAGCTGTTATCATTATTTTGACAGACCCAGCTTGTCTCCAAATGGCTTTGATTTTCCTCTGCTCCATCCCTTTTGCCCCATGGGACCCACTGGTAAGCTTCCTTTTCTTTTTTCTTAAGCAGAATTTTTTCATAAAATGCCCACTGTTCTGACATGTTCTGGTTGGACATCACTTCACAGCACAAACCCATTGCTGTTCATTTGGGTTTCCTCTCCCCTTTACTCCTTAAATGTTACTGTTATAAATGATCTGAAAAATGATGGATAGGGCTGCTAAGGAGAAGCATGGCAATGTCTTTGATCCATTGATCAGGTGTGCTCTGAATTCCCACCCTTTCTTCACAAAAATAATGTGTTTCCATTGCTGCAGCAAAGGGTCACTGGGTGGACACATCGGCAGTTTCAGCTTCCAAGAAGAGGCAATGAGCATTCTCAGTCCATATCGAGAGATAGGAAGAGATGAGAAAGTGTGGCCTTTCCACCTGACTGCTTACACCCTATGGTGATCCCTTGCTTTTTTTTTGCCACGGACAGCTGTGAAGACATGGATTTCCCCAATCAAGTCTTAAAAGAAAGAGGCAGAAAGATTTTGACTCTACAGGCCCAAGAATGTGACCACCCATGCACACCAAAGAGGTAAGAAATAGTAAAATCCATTCAATTTTAAAACCTTCCCTAGATTGTTAGATTGGCCCAGTGTGGATATGAGTTACTGGTGCCTGAGGAAAACTACATGACACCTCATCTAACAAATTAAATGTTTCCATGCAATTAAAATGAAGCACTCAGCCTTAGTGTAATAAACTTGAGTCTATTAGTATTCCTAGCGCTGTTGCCTTCATTGTGCTTTACAGTGCCATAAATATAGGCTCAGCATGATGGCTCAGCAGGCACTGGGCATAGAGAAAAATATCTTGTAATATTTGTTATTAAAACATTAAAAAGTCCTTTACTTGAGCACACACATTTTTAAACCATCCCTGACTTGGAACCTCTGCTTTTAATCTCTCCATGTGCCCTGTGGCACTCCATCACAGCTTCTTGCTGGAGTGACAGGGAGAGCTGCTGTGAAGCACTGCATCCCCTCAGTTGCTCTAGAGCAGGGAAAAGCACTTAAAGAAATCCAACACTAGCTTGAGGTCAAGACCAGGTCCAAAGGTCATAATCCTTTTCCAGGGACTTGGATGCTGAGTATGGAGAAGACCATACAGAGAAGGAAATGCTCAAATCCAAAGATTCTTAGCACCTGGCTACAGTCAAGTACCTCCAGATCAAAAATCCTGTAAAAAGATGATCCACCTTTCCCAGCATTAGCGGTGGGATTCAGATTGCAGATGGTGACACTGAAGTTTGGGTGCCTACATAGGAGATGTCCAGGTCCTTATTATAACTCGAAGAAGTCTGAGACATCTAGAGAGAAATTAGCAGACTTTGGGTTCAGTTGCCCATGCAAAGGTGTCTGCCACCTGTCAAAGGTGCTGTTTGAGAAGCCTTGGGGTATGTGAGACACTGTGCAGTTCTGGCTGACAGTGGTGTGATCCATATAGCTAAATGAAAGGATCTTCTTTAGCATGGGATTGCATCATGTCTTAGACTCTACCAAGCAAGCTCTCCCCAGGCTGATGTGCTCAGACAGAAAAGTCTTTCCTGAAGACAGCCAAGTATAAGCACACCAACCTCATCTAAAGGCACCTGAGTGTATTTTGGAGACCTAAAAATTCATAGCATCCCTCTTTCTAGCTTTGTGGTCTGACTGAGAAGCAGTGCAGAGAGAAGAGCTGGAGGATTCCTGCTCTGTTAGCTCATGAGTTTTGCTTGAGTTAAATTGCAAAAATGTGACTCTGCACTAAGAAAGGTAAAGCTAAAAATGTGTCTAAGAACCGAGAGATGTGCTGAAGGAAAGCAAGAGTTGCCTTGAAGGTTGGAGAAAAACCCCTAGTATCTCAGGTACTCCAGCAGGAGTTATCCTAAAGAACTTTTTCCCGCAGCCTGGAAGATCTTCCTGTGAGGGCCTACTCTTTTGATGAGTTGTCTTTTCCATGTTTACACCCCTGCTCACCTATTTACACCCCCTTAAGTACCTAGAGCAATATTCAGCCTCTGCAAGTCTCTATAGATGGTTAATATACTTCACACCCCAGTTTCCCTCTGTTGCAGCCTGGCTGAGCAATGTGTATTTGAATTCATTTGGAGAGCAGGAATGCAAGGGTTTTAACAAAATCCAAACAGAAACTCTTTATCCACTAATAGTTTCAGCTAAAAATAGGCAACAAATTTCTCTGCTGAGATTTACTCTTTATAGACTTGGGCATATGCTTGCAAGTTTGAGCTTTTTTCTATTTTTTATCCACTATGCAGGTACTGATTTCTCTCAGTACTTGTTCTATTAGTTACAGCTACAATTGCCAGAATCACTCTTATTTTTCAGTGACTACATATTTTTTTAATATTTTCTTTTGCATTTTTATTTTTGCTTCAGAACTCCTTTCCTTCCCTTCATTTTCATCAGCCTGTAAGGCGGTACCTTTCATACGATCATACTGAATTCCTAAGTTCAGATGAACTGTTCCTGTACACGTCTGGATTCATGATATCATATCTCTCCCCACAGCTGTTGAAAAAGCATGAAGCATCTTTCTAAATCACCTGAGCTGACCAAAGCAAAAGCAGTGAGAAGTGGATTTCTTTCCTTAGTATTAGAGCTGTTCTAGCACTGTCCCTTTCTCTTTAGAAATGGACACATTGTGGACCCTACATTATTTCATAAATTCTGCAGTTTAAAAAACTGTTAGTGAATTTTCTTAGCATCCTTTGCAGCACAAAATTTGGGGATTGATTTGTGCTGTGTCTGTTCACCGTTCCTGAGAATCCTCTTCTTGTCTCTTTATCAATAGCAATCCTGCTTTTCCAGGCAGCTTCACAATTTGTCTTTGCTATTACAGATGGATTTAAAACAAGATGTTTTATCTCTCAGTTATTTCTGGCTCAGTATCCCTATCACCTCTGCCATCATTCCCCCTCCTACTGAGATTCAGCCACCAGAGAATGAAATGCATTTTGGAAATGTCTTGCTTATGCCACGTAAAGGATGAACTGCCTGGCTTGGGAGCTGCCTCTTTAACATCCTCACGCAGACATCCCTGGAGAATCTTGAGCTTATTTCTTAAACAAAATAGTAGAAAGTTTGAAATCCAATGTGTGAAGGAGTCACCCATGTGAAAACTGACAGTCAGGGGTGCATGAAGGTTACCTACTGGAAGAGTTTTGAATGCAACAGCACGGAAGTTCTTATTAGCTCCCCAAATGCCCTTAAACTTTACAGACCATCACAACACGGCCATCTGGATCCTGGGCACATGATGTAAAGAACAAAGCACTTACCATTTACAGTACATAAATCTGTGGAGATTTCAATGTAGTTGATCATAAAAATGTAGAAGTACTAGAGGTCAGAACACTTGTCTGATGGCAATAAAAATAACAACAGTACACAAAGCAAGTCCTTTTCACTCAAATTTCTAATACCTTTCACCATTATAAGTGAAATGACATTCCCATATAAGACATTGGGAGAAGATAAACTAGGGCTATCATAAATGCTGGAGGGGAGAAATCTAGTCATATGAGACTGTGGGACCAATAAAAGCACATGTTATCTAATCTGAGAGATTCTCACTTATTTTTATTTTTGGCATTCCAAAGGGCTTTTCTTGCTGCTCTATGGGAAATACAAGTGCAAGTCCTCTGTTTCCTCTGACCATGGGGTACTTTGCTCAGTGTCTCATCAGGGGAATTTGGTATTTATTGTTTGAATAAAAGCTCCATCCTGAGAAAGAGTCCTGCTGGAACTCACATGGAAATGCATTTATCCCATAGCTTTCTGCATTTTCAAGCAAAAGAAGAAAGAAGCCTATTAAGCCTTACAGTCCCTGTCCTTCCTCCCCCACTATGTGCACTCACCCTAGCACTGTCCAATTAGTGCTAATTGATGCATTCAGCAGTGGGAGCTGAAGATGTCCAGTTCAGTCTGTGTTTCTGGAGAAGGTCACTCCTGGTCCCAGGCTGAGAGAGGTGTGGAGGGATGCGCTTGCACAGGCATGAGGGAGTGTGCCAGAGAGAGGAATTGTGAGAGCATCAGGTCTTCCAGCAGAGATGCAGCTCCATCCTTCTCATTAACTGTCATCAGGCCTTTTAATTACCTTTTCTCTCCATCTCTGACAATCAGAATTGCAGCTCCTCCAGGACTCGTTTGCTGGGGGTGGGCAATGGCATTATTAAAGTCTGCCATGTCCCAAATGTCAGGGACCAGAGCTGTCACGTCCCCAGCATTTGTGTGTCCGGTATCAAATCCTCACTGCCCACTGCTCCTAGTACAGATCCTCCTGGGGAAAACTGACTGGGCCAGTGTGGGACATACATGATTAGCACTGTCTGGGAGAAGATGAGAAAAGAACGCAAGAAGTCAAGGACCTCATCAGAAATATGCACATGCAGGAAATTAACCATATGGGCATATCCTTGGGCTGCCCTCTCTTGCCAGCACTTCCTGGGATCCCCAGTATCACACCCACATTGTGTAGCAGCAAGACCTTGCAGGAACTATAATTCTGCATTAGTGTCTGATCACCTCACCATCCTTTTTACTCTCCACACTTTTCTACACCTGAATCAATAAGATTGTACTGGTAAAGGCAGAGAGGGGAAAGCTGTGCACCTGAGCCTGTATAACATGAGCACACTTCCAATTTGGTGCAGGATCAGACCTCAGATCCCTCCAGAATTCCTCTGTCCTGATGAATAAAATACAGTCTGCTGCATCTGCTGCTTTTTTTCCCTTTGGCTCAAGGAAAACTTAAAATATCCAGAAGCTTCTTTTCTCTCCCTATGACAGAGTTTAGGTATTTTTATAGAGCTTTATTTGTCATTTTCTAAGTAGCCACCATTTTTTGACAAAAACGTTATGAGGCAAAATGAGATGTGAAATTGGAAGACGAGGGGCAATTGAAGGAGATAAGAGAGAAAACACAAGGTTGAGAAAAGAAAAAGAAGGAACAGCAATAGTGGGAGAGGATGAGAAGAAGAGTGAAGGAGAGATCAAACACAGGATCACATGTCATTTGAGGACTGTAGGGATCATCCTGGAAGATGAGGTGGTCAGGTAGGAAGCAATGGATATTCCCTCGAAGGAAATAATGGAGATTTGGGGCTTTTTCTTGGTTTTTGAGCCCTGTACAGTGCTCCCAGGCAGCAGCCCCTGCATACTGCACCAAGGGGCCATGTTTTGCTGCTGTGCATCATGGCTCACATTGGTTTGGGTGTGCCATGGTTTGAGTGGCCTTTTGCTGTGTCATCCCAGTTGCAAAACACTTTGACTCCATGTGACACCATGCAGCATGACAGAGAGGCCATAAGCTGGAGGAGGACATTCCCCCAATGTCCCTTGAGGAGCTGTCACATGGGAGGACACGGTCCCAGGCTTTGCAAGCAGTTTCTGCATTAGCATGGTCAGAGTCAGCACCAGAGTCAGTGGGTACCACTCAAAGGCATCCCCACAGAAAGATTGCAGAGACAAGTCCTTCTGGGATGAATCAACAAAGAGAGACATGGCTGGTGAGGATTAAATCCCTGAAGATGGAATAAAAACTGGTCAGAAAGGCAAGATGTGAAGTGACTAATCTGAGCAAGAGCTATTCTAAAGTAACAGCCTGTGAACACGCTTTTAACTCTCTCATACATGTAAAGTACCCAAATACTGGTCTGTATAACCCCAAACTGATTCTTTTTCCAGCCCTGAAGCAATACTGAAGTGTCTGGAAGAAAAGTGCGACAGTGCCTTCTCTGATAATGATACGAGGGAGTCTGGGGGAGCTTTTAATAAAACTCAGTCATGAGCACAAATTGCACCTTTCATACTGGTTTTGGAGACAGAATCATTTTCATCTGGGGACAGGTGCTTTCGGGGCCATTTTTATTTAAACAAATCTGTCTGTTTCTCTGAGATGGCAGATTGCAATTACTGCACAGCATGCTGGTCAGAACAGGTAGGGCTGGGTGTCCAAATTTCCATCCTCCAGCCCAGCCGGGAAGGAAAGTGTCTCCCCCAACAGAAGCAGCTGTTGGAAAGTGCAAAGCCATGGCAGGAATAAGAGGCAACACACAGCAGAGAGACTAATAAGTCTGCTGCTCGACTCTTGGCTTATTTAAATTCATTTTGGACTTGGGGGAACTTTTCCTGCATTTTTTTCTAATGTTCCTGTGTGGTTGAAGGACATTTGTACTGAAGGTAATTGGGTGGATTTAAAGCCCAATGCTCGCCTGTTTGAGATGCTCAGGAAGGATTTTTTCCCTAAACAAAGCAAATTGTCTCTGGGTCAGATCCTCAGCTACGACAAAGTGACAGACATCCTGTGACCTCTGCGAAAGATTGGACATAGTGTGCTTTAAAATGCTATGTTTGTCTCCCTGTTGTTATTAATTTGTTAAAGGCTGAAATCTTCAAAGGGAGCCAAAGGAACACAGGAGCCCAGATCTTATTGAAATGCGACCAGTCTTATATGGATTTCTCCAGAGTACTTGATTCCGTAGTGCTCTTGGAACAATCCTGGCCTTCAGGTTGGTGATGTGATCAGCACTGTAACACACAAACAAACAAGTCTATTTGAGCTGTGCCTTCTGGACCATGCTCCTTACAGAAGTGGTGGCTGAGGCCAAGAACGTTGACAGATTAAAACAAAGGGGTCCAAACAGGTCCTTTACAGAGGTTAAAAATGCCTTATCTTTATCCAACCCAGCTGGACTCATGACTAGGGGAAAGCTTCATAGGATCCATCATGGCCTGGCAAAGGTTTCATTTTTGCCTCAGTGCAGGATTATTGCAGCCTTCTCCCCCAAGACAAAATATGGAGTAAATCAGCCTGTCCAGATTGCTTGCGGGTTACTTCAACTGAGAGCTTCACACTTCAAAGAGACTGCCCATGTAGGAGTCACCAGTGATTTTCCAGCTTGGATTGTCTAGGAGACCAGGCTGGCCATCCATGCATGATCCCTTTTGGCTTACAGATCTGTGAGCCTACCTTGGATGTCTAGAGGCCTCCAAAGGATTGGAACAAGGAGTCCTACTAGCATTTTGTTTAAGAGATGTAATTACAGGCAGGAGGGAGGCCCAAGGAGGGAGGCCCCACCCCAAGTAGAAATGTGGTTTTAGGTTTGGTGAGTGAGGCACATTGTGGAATTCTAATGGATATGCCCATGCCCTAGCACAGAAGGTGAAAGATCATCCTCATTGTTAGGTAAAGCCCTCTCCCAGTTATATCATTCGTAGTAAGAAAATGATAGAGCCATCTTTAAGCCCTCTTGGACCCAAGGCATCTAATAAGGGCTCTTCAAAAGGGTGGAGAAATCCAGTTCCTCAGAGGAAAGCATTTCTGAAGACAAGGACCAACAGCCTTGTTGCATGGTGCATCCCATTCTTGTCCCACAGACCTTCTCAAGGATCCCCATTAGCAGGTATACCAGCCTCCCACTTCAGACAGTTCAGAGTCCCATGGAGACCAGAGATGGTTTCCACCAGGCAGTGGAGACAGGGCTGGGCTGGCCTGAGGGGAGTGGCAATCTTTTCCATATGGGTGAAAGCTGGGGTGAGGGAGATACAGCCTGAGCGACGCCTGAGGTTTGCAAGACCAAGATGCCTTATGTCTTCAAGTTGATTCCTCTCCACTCTTCAAATGGGGAGCAGGAAGTGAAGTCCTTGCTCACCTGACTCTGACAGCCATGCTTCAGGGCCCCTGTATTTGGGAGTAAAGGTGTAAAGAGTATCTGCTAGCAGATTTGGTTTGATTTGCTTGAGATATGACCGAGGTCAACAGCTTGAGACTCAAGCAGGGTTCCTTGAGAGCATGAGGTAAACCCTGTGATGAGGCATCAAATGGAGACCTTTTCAGCAGCAAACAAAGAGCTGGAGATGAGGTCCAAAGTGACATGCATGAGGTCACACAGAGTTTGAGCAGCAGAGGCCAGCCCTGAACTCCATTGCCTTCCAAAACAGGCTGGCATTCAGTGTACATCCTGCTGTCTTTCTTTTTAAGTGATTACCCTGCTTTTAAAACCAAAGAGGATTGATTTGCTGAAGTGTCCCTTTGCATGTGCAGCTTTCAGCTTGCAGCTGCTGCTCTAACTGTGGTACAGAAATTTCTCCTGAGACAGGAAAGAATGTCAGCTTAGGTTAAAAAAAAAATTAAAAAAGAAAATGATCCTGCAAACTTAAGCAAAGAAATTAGCATGATTCTGGAGCTTAGCAACAAGAATCACTCCTGAAACATTGCAGTAATAATTGTTTTTGTCTAGTTTCGAGGAACGAGCTCTGTCCTGGTGTTGGCTTCATGCTACCCTGGGATTAAGGAACCAAACTGGATTTGCAATATGTCATTTCCATCATATACAGGAGATGTAAGGTGGGAATTTATGTTCAGGTTGGGCTGTGACCTCATCAGTTCTTCCCAGCAAAGCAAGGGGATGACTAGGTTAGCTTTGGAGAAGATGCCAGAAGGGAAATTTAATTAATAAGGTTTTAAAAATGGGAAGTTTCACCTTCAGAAAAATTCCCCTGGTTTTTACATTTTTTGTTCTCTTGAACAAAGCCCAGAAAAACAATATATTGAAAAAAATTTAGTTCACACGAAAAAAGTTGCCTTCAAGGTGGTAAAATTCAGCTCAGGCGATGATCAGGAATGCCAGATACTCTTTGCGCTACTGTCCAGACAAAAAGGGAAGCACATAAAGCAGACCTGGAGCTAACAGCAGTGAGAACTAATGCTTCCATGAGGAACTGGCAGACCCAGGGATCAGTGTCAGTGCAAGAAGGCTTGTTTTGATTATTCTCCACTGAAATTCTGTTAAAATCAATTTTCTTGTCAATTTTTCTTACTTCTGAATCATTGTGATTCTCAATGAGATGTAAAAGCTGCTTTTGGCCATTTGGGGTCACCGAACATGTAAGATCTGTGCGGTTTTAAAGCATTACAATTTGAAAATGCACACAGTCAATTTTTTTTTTGCATTGTAATTTCACTAAAGTGGTCCAATATCATGAACAAACCGCACACAATAAATATCAAAATGTTTCAATACCACACAAGAAACATGGAGAAACTGACCGAGTTTGCAATGTTCCAGGCCCATTTCCTCTTGGATAAATCAGAAGAAAGAAGCCTTTGCTCCTTTGACTTTGCACTTTTTCTTGGTGAAAAACTCCCTCACAAGGGAGTAAAATTCACAGGTGCAAAATTCTCTCTCCAAAAATATCTACGATTATATTCAACCACAAAGTAAATCTACAGCTTTGAGGTCCTCATTCCTACTTTGCATACTTCCAGCTATACTCGTTTTGCTAAGTGAAAAAGGAAAGCACCACAAACCAGCTTCTCCCACCGAACTACTGTCCTGTGAAATTAATTCTCAACTCCCTCAACCCAAAAGGCAATATACCTGCAAATACTTCGTATTTTGGCTCGACATATCTCCAACAGAACAAGTAAAGTTCCAGCTTCTTGTTATAGCTGTGGCTTGGGTCAGAGAAGCAAGAGAAGATACATAGGAAAGCACTAAGGCCCTGCAGAATGGTTGGACTTCCCTTCAGTCCTGGTAACACTGCTGCAGAGCAGACATTCACTATCTTTCAGAGATCCACACCACTGAGAAGGTGTGGGAAAGATTCAGCAGAGATGTTTTTGTTCACAACACATTTTTGTATTCATAGCCCCAAAGGTCACAGGTTTGGCTGGAAGGGACCTCAGGACTTTTCCAGTCCAACCTCCTGCTCAGACCAGGGTCAGCTACAAGATCAGACCAGATTAGTCAGGGCTTTATCCAGTCTGGTCTTGAAAACCTCCAAGGAAGGAGACTGTTCTGGTGTCTCAGCCTTTCAAGTCCTGGAAGATGATTTTCTTGCTCCAGCTTCACAGGTATATTGTGTGTGAAAGTGTGATTTTAAGGAATCTCTCCTAGGGAATGGTTGGTTATCATGTGCCACCTGTGAAAAAATGCAGAAATCCTGAAATGACCAGTCTTGGGCTATGACCAAAGGTCCATAGAATAACAATACGCTGCATTTCTGTCCCCATGAATTTGACTGTAAAAGTCTCAGCTGTTAAAAAAAAAAAAAAAAGAAAAAAGATGGCTTTACTGAAGTCCACTGTGGAACAAAACCAAACCCGAAACCTTGGATCATGGACATGAAGGAACTGTCTTATAGCTTAGCCCATTACCCTACTTCTAAGAGTGGCCAGAGGAGAAGCTGTGAGAGGAATATGAACAGGAACACATACACGAGACCACCACATAATACTCCCCCCAACCCACAGTAATTCCTGGCTCTGTAATTAATAAACCTCATTGGATTGAATTCACCCAATTGATCTTCCAACCGCTCTGAGTTTTCAGTGTGCACCACATGCTGCAGCAAGGACCACCACTGCTAATGATGCATGTGAAGAAACACCTCCTTTTCTTCATTTTGATCCTGCCTCCTGCTGCTTCCCTTCGATGTCCTGGCACCCCTGAGTGGGGAGAAGTAGTGTCCTGCTGGCTGGGTATACAAGGTTGAATCCTGGCTCACACTGTGAATAGTGCCTGGAGGCAGAGAGGTGCTGCTATTTCCTGCTCCAAAGCACGTGTGGACAGTGGAGGGTGTTTTGCTAATGAGTTGTGGTTTTGGTCAACTGCCAACTGCGTTTGCACTCCAGAACCAGGGGAAAGTATAGTTGGGTGGTAGTGAGTCCCTCCAAAGCTGCCATTTTTATAATCTAAGGAATTACCCCAGGGATGAGAGTAGGGGTTTAGCCATTTACTCACCTGTGTCTCAGCTGCCTCGTTTATAAGCTGGAACTAGCCTTGCTTCCGAGAAGCCAGGGGACACAATTTGGCTTCTATAACAGCTTTATCCTCAGGTGTATAACCCGTGTTTTACAGAAATTATGTAACTGGGTGAAACTCCCCACCAGGAAAAAACATTTCTGCTAGCAACTGAAACACTTCTCCAAGTCCTCTCCAGGTGTAAAGGAGCATCCGAGCTGTGGTTTAAAGCTCACAGAGTAAGAAGCTCCTTCTGCCATCTGATGGTGAATGGAGGGAAGGAGTCACAACACTACATTGTCTCAGTGCTTAGCCAGAATTACTTAGGACCAGACCTTACAGACAGGGGATTCTTTTCACCCTTCAGCTGTTGGCAAGGGCTGAGAAACATGGCCAAAGCTTCAGTTTCTGATGTCCATTCTGAACCTCCTCCAGTGACAACTTGCAGTACTCACCAGAATAGAAGCCAAACTGGGAGTACTTCATGGGGTTCAAGCTGAAACACTTGGAAAAAGTAAAAGATGTGAGACTGTATTTAGACATGTGGGAGGGAGCTGTGGTAGTGACCCTATGAAGGCATGCTGCATGCCTGTAAGTTTCTCAGGGATATTCTTCTTTCACTGAGACGACTATGAGGAGCTGCTTGTACCATAGGAATGTTCCCATCTAACCACCCCAGAAACTGAAGTGAACCATAGCAACAGGAAACAATGGCATTTCAGGGAAAGGAAGGTTTTGGAATTGACTCAGGAACAGCATTACTGGTGCAACCTTCTTTCTGGCCTTTGGAGACTCTGTCCCTTCCCACATCAACTACCCCACAACCTGACCAATTTCATCATCATTGATATGCCATCCCTGCTCTTCCACCTGTCCCAAACATGGATCTAATGGTCTCTCTCCTCTGTTCTTTAGACTCCCTACCTGCTTCCAGCCTCTACTCTCTACAAAAGCCAGTCCTCCCAAACATGGTGATGCATTCTTGCACTGGCATGCTGTGACCCTGGATTTAGAGACTACGAATTCATGCAGTTCTGCAAGGTCCCAGGGAGCTTGACAAGGCAGCGAGGTCTCTGTCACTGCAGTTAGAGGGTGACTAAGTCCCAAGTCTGCAGAGGGAAAGGTAAATCATTCCTCATGTCGGTGGTGTTGACTTGGTGGAGGTCTGGGAGGGAAACAAATCCCGGCCTGAGCCAGAATGGTAGTCTTTCAAACTGATAACAAGGGCTTGATTTTACAGAGGGTGACATTCCTCACATTTTTCCTCGTGATTAATGCTTTCCTTGTATGTCCTTGCCACACCACAAACTCCTTGGTTGCATGGTAACCCTTTGTGTGCTGCAGGACACATCCAGCAAAGAGGGACAAGGTCTCAAAGCTAGACCCATCACAGTAAAGAGCTGGAGCACAGTCTGGGCTCCCATGACTAAGAATATGGTCTGAATTGGGTGCAGTAATGGTCCTTAAACTGTAGCAAACAAAGTGCTGGTGGGATCTGATAAAATTGCTCTAATAGTTGAAAGGCACCTCAGCTACAGCACTGGTCACTTTGAGGCTCTTTCCATGAGCATTGTGGTGTAAATTACATTTTTGAAGTGGCTAAGCTCACGACAATGATGCATCGGAGCTTTGGACCTTCTCAGTGCAGTGGACATGGCTTTTGCAGGGCTCTGTTTGGGAGACAAACCTTGCAGAAGGCTGTGTTTTCTTGCAAAAGACACTGTTGTCCCAGTTGTGGGACTGTGTTTGGGCTAGGTGTAGGAGCAGCCCAATTCAATGGCAGAGAAGATCTGGATGGAGGCCAGTAAGCCTGGAAAAGCATTCAGCACAGCAGCAGAGAAACATAGCCATGGAACATCCTCTTTTGTAGTCTGCTGTGGTTTGGAGTCATTCTGCAGAGTCCACACCTCCACGGAGGCCTTGGGAAGAGAACACAACTGTGTTATCACTGCTTGACTCCACAGTGCAAACTCAGGTTGATTTCCAAAGCTGAGTCATGAAGTAGGAAGGTATGAAAAGGGCAGAATCCCTTACTCATGCATGAGATATGTGCATGGGAGGAACAAAGGAGACCTTGGATTCCCAAGGTACTTTTTATGTCTGAAACAAAAGCAGTAAACTTCAAATCAAGATTGTGATGGAGAGGACTACTCCATGTTTTACTTGCTGATCAGTGAAACAACTGGAGCTGGTATACTGGAGCAGAGGTGTTAGCAAAGTGGGAGTTGGTACGGTTGTTAGTTCTCCTTATGTGTCTTCTTTATGTTCAGAGAGTGTGGTGGCAGCAGCAGCATTACTCATCTGAAACCTGAGTCCTTCATGGGTGTCAGACCTTCCAAAGTAATGAGGTACGAGCTGCTCTTTCCAGTGAAAGGAACAAATCCTGAGTGTATCATCACAGAAATGAAGAGATGTGAAATCAATGGACACTGCTTTCTGCTGTGGGTCTGGTGCATTTTATTCAGTTCCCTGTGTCCAGATGCAGTGATAGCAAGTGCATTCAGAAGACTGCATATTTCTTTCAAATTACATTTGGTCCCCTCTCTGGGTGCTGAACAGGATCCTCAGTATTTCTAATAGGTTCACATTCGTTCGTTCTCAGCTCAGCTCATTTTTTCCCCTTGCCTTTCCATTGTCTTCAGCTTTAAGGGTACAATCCTTCCTCCACAGTGAGCTTACAGAAGTGACTTCAGTGCTGTTGTTCCCTGCAAAGCTACATGAAAATGAAGCCAAGAAACCGATGCTGATTGTAACAGTAATTAAAAACCAAGTGAGAATATTCAGCCAAAGGTCAGCTTGGGTGAAGTCCCAGGCACAGTAGCAGAATGGCTGTTTCAGGAGTGGGAATGTGCCTTGTGCCTGAGCTCTCAGCACGGCAGAGCTAATTGCCTCTGGAGCAGAGCTGAGCTGGGAGGCCTGCCCAGCTTTCAAGACCTGAGCCAGGCTCTTCACCTGGAGCCATGTAGTAGCAACAGCTTGTCCACATCTTGAACCCAGAGGCTGCATGGCACCATGGCAGGAGCTCAGGGACAAAGAGGCAGCCAAAACTTCCTTCCTGAGATGTTTCTGACCTTGGAATCTGCGTTGGGAACTGTGACAGGATGGGTGGATGATCCAGGGTAAGGTGAGCATGCAGAACATGTACCTTATTTCTGTTGGGACATATGTAATGGGCACAGCTACATACCAGAGTGGCTTTGTGTAATCTGGGCCTGATCCTTCTATTCCAGGGTGCAAGTCAAGAGGAGCTTCACACGTCATGGAGGTATCATATAGCATTTTTGGAAGATCCCAAGGGCTGACGGTTTCTTGATTATTTATGTTTATTACTCTGATTAGTATGCATTTTATCAGCACTGTCACCTGCATGTCTTTTCCAGGGTTCCAACTGTTCTGGAGTTTGGTGCTTGAATATTGGGCTCAGCTCCTCATTTCTTACCTTCACCCCCTTTCACTTTACTACCAGACTTTTTCAAATTGTCTGAATCCACCCTTATAAACGATCAGAACATGATGCAGTGGCATTTAACTGACTTTTTAGCTATCCTCTCTCCTGATGTTATACGCCAGATGCATCTTCTCTTTGAACACTCCCAGAAATGCTCTCCCTCTGACTTCCTCTGGATCAGTGTTTACTCCACTCTTCCTAAATACCAGATACAAGCTGTCCAGCCATTAGTTACTCAAATGCCCTTCTGAGTAGCTTGACTATTTGGCAGCAATCTATTTGAATAGATGGTTTGAAAAATGCTCCTGCAGGAAACCTTCTTCTCTTCCATCCCACTGTTGTGGCATTGTCCATGTGCTTCTGTAGTCCATTGTATGACAACAAAAATGTCTCTCTTTTCTCTTATTTAGATGATCAAAGATTCACTAAAAATGCTCATTTTCTAAGAGACCACAGGAAAAGTGTTTCAATAACATGGAATTACAAAAACTTGGTAAGAAAACTTTACATTGCTTGGGGTCACTGATGAGATCAGTCTCACCTGTAGCAGAAGTTCAGAGAAATATTTTCTTCAATTGCTCCTACTGGGTCATGGGGAAGAGCTGTGGTCCTAATTTCTTGAGGTAATTGCAGCTCTTGGGGCTCTCTTGGAAGAGGCAGAGGATTTGTCTGCATTTCTTGGCCAGTTTTGACTGAGGTGATCACATTTTTCCTCCCAGGAAAGACAGCCTTTCCAATAACTTCAGAGCACCTGTCCCCAAGTCAACATCTGTACATTTATGTTATGATATAAAAAATGCACAATGCACATTGCCAAGCTTTCATATAACTTCCACACAAGAGAGAAAGATGTAGTTTCTATTAAAGAAAGTGCAAGAGTATGTGGTTTAGTAATAAAATCTCTGGATCCAGCTGCGGTGGATAGCTACACACAAACCAGTTGGGAAAGTGCTTGTCCAGAAATATGCTCAAAAACCTGAAGGAAAAAAAGGTGATTTTATGAATTAAGATGAGTTGGATCTAACTAGCAAAGTCAAAGTAGCCACCATTAGAAAGTCAGGTTTTCCCTGCATTTATCCAAGTTATTTCCTCTTAGTCAAGCAAGAAAGAATATCTCAGATACCACCTTGATGGTTAATACATGTTATCCAAGTCATTTTGAGATATAAAATGCTGGATATAGACAATGCCATAGGCTATTGTAAATCTGCATAATGTGTACTTAACTAGTAATAGTGGAATCAGTTACAGCCATAATTAAGTGTGAAATTTCAGTGTTTGTTACATTGGAGTAATCAGGACTGACTTGGTTTCAATTGGAGTAACTCTGCTACCAGGCACCACCAATCTGCACAAAGAGGCTTAGCTTCTTGGATGGTGACAGCAACTCTGAGGTAGTGACACACTGACTTGATCAGGCCTTCCTCTGTGTGCTTCTAGTCAAGCACAGCAGAGCTCAGAAAAGCCATATAGGAGCAATACTCATATCCCTGAGCCTCTTCCAGGAAAAGACCAAGCAGTAGACGATAACAGCATTTTGGGCTGACCTGGGTAGGGTGAGCCTCTGATTGAGATATAGGTCTCTGGGGACGGCAACAGTTGAAGTCTTTCCAATTAGCACTTTGGATTGGAGTCAAGAGCTGTCAGGGCTTTAATTTACTAACCTGTGTCCCTCTCCCTATATATCCATGTGACAGCTCATTCGTTTAGGGTTGATAGAGTGCATGGCTGGCCTCTAACTGTTCTCCCATCCATCTCCTGCCTCAATTTTCTTCCTCAAGAACATTTTCCAAAGGGGAATTTCCGTGGCTTGTGGATGCCAAGGTCAATGTATGCCAAATAGTTATTCCTGCTGATAAACAAAAGCTCAAGTCTCTTTGAGACCTTTTTATGCCCTGAGGTGGGGATCTCAGTTGATGTCCATCATCATAGAGAGGAGACAATGTTTTTCTGAATGGTATGTTGAGCAAGCTGGTTGGACACCAGCAAAATATGGGAGGACTCTTGATCTTTTTTGTCCAAGGTCAAAATAAGGTAAAAAAGGTAAAAAAATTGCATGTGCTTATAGCATTCTCTGAGATGGCCTGACACTTTGGCCCAGGGGACAGGCTTCCTTGGAAGACAGGTGTATTGTAAGTTCAACATCCATGCACTTTGTGTAGGGTAGGTTCTCACTTGTGTCTCACCAGCCAGCATCTCCCCGCAGCGTCAACACTGCGTCACTGTTAGGATAAATATGGACACCCTTCCTTATTTTTGTTTTGAGCATGTATTAAATGTCACCAACTATTGAGTCTGGCACATGCAGTAAATATTATCCAAGGTTCAATACACCTAAGTACAAGTGCCCCCAGTAATTTCCTGAGATCCTTTGGCAACTGCAGGTGAGCAGCCAAAACCAGAAAACTATTAGCAGATACACCATAGAAATCCTTCTCTTTGCTCCAACATTTCCTTCCAAGTACAATGTGCCCTACATCCTCATGAAACTCATGGTTTCCTATGCAGAGCTGTCTCTGTGCCTTTATCTTTAGAGTGCAGCAAATTTCTCAAAGACATTAGGCAAGAATACAGCTGAAAGGGTCTTATATCTCAAAAGGACCATGCCATTGTTCTTAAAGCATCCATAATCCAGATGACCAGGCCTGATTTGACCTAGTGTGCATCCTAGAAACTCTGGTTCTGCTTGTATCTTCCCTAGTATTAAACACCCTTAGTCTACATGCCCACTCTTGAGCCAGTCGTCTACAGTGGGGTTCCGCTGGCCAAGTGGACAGGTCTGCAGTGTATAAGTCTTCACTGGAGCTAGTGTCCTGGGCTCCCTTTGTAGCCAATGGGGCAAGCAGGACACCGGCCATCTGGTCTACTTTAGAAATTTACTTAGGAGGTGATGAATCATTCTTAGAAATACCCATTTTGTTCCCTTGAATCAAAATGGAAGGTGGG
Source organism: Nycticryphes semicollaris (assembly GCA_013400055.1). Lineage (NCBI taxonomy): Eukaryota > Metazoa > Chordata > Aves > Charadriiformes > Rostratulidae > Nycticryphes > Nycticryphes semicollaris. Next base: position 24,598 of record VXBJ01003744.1, on the reverse strand, counting down.
CAGCTAATTCAGATGGAGATGCATACACTGGTTTAAAGTCTTAGAGATTTAAAGTCTAAAGACTACAAATGTTGTAAATCCAAATGGCCATGATTACAGCATAAATAGGAAGGAAAGACACTCCAGCATCATTATGCTGCTTGTGAAATAAAGAACAAGACTAAAAATACGGAGCCAAGGCCACATATTCTGCTATTCAAAGGCATCATAGTTCAGCTTCCCAGCTGGTGAGGTCCTGCTACCTACATCTTTTTACTTCTACACTCCTTGGCCGATGAACCTGAGTACTAAAAGTATGCTGGGAGGATGTAGAACAAGAGCAGTGTGATGATTAGTTTGAAGATCAGTGTAAGATTCCTCAGTTTGTCAGTGTTGGTGAGATTTCAGGGGCACAAAGACACCTGTGCTTCAATGGAGACTGATGGGAAGCAAATCCCTCATGGTCCTTTGAATATTTCCTATTCAGCTGTATTACAATAAAAACTACTGTAAACTGAGAGCTGGGAGGGGGAGCAAAGATCAGAAAGCAGTGAGCAAGATCAGTCTTGCTAGTTGTTAGACTGACAATACTAATGGAAAGGAGGAGGAGAGGGCACAAGCGAATGCAAAAGCATTAGGCAGAAATTCTGTGAAGCTTATGCAACCTAAAATAAAATGTGACTTGCACACAGTGCCGTTTAACCTCACGCCCCTATGACTAATGAATTTTCAATGCTGGGGGATAGAGAAAAAACAAAACACAACCATAACAACAACAAAAAGCCGTAGCAACACACAATTAGCTGACAAGCAGCAAAAGGACGGTGTTTTCCCCAGTCTACTTTGCGAAGCTTTTTCAGCAGTGTATCTTAGGGGGCATCAGTGGGAGACGGACAGGCTCAATGCAAGACTTTAATTCTCAGGCATTGTCTGACTGATAAAGATTTTAATTGGAGTGTTTATGTTTCCAGTCCTCCAGCAACACAGATCTGCTCTGATAATGTGTTTTAACAGGCGAGAGGTAACATTTGGAAGATAAATGTGGTGTCAGCTGCCCACTGAGTTACACAAACATTATGGCCCACTGAGGATTCATTGTCCATTGTATTTTGAGGGCTTTTAATGAATTTTCTAGGCATCCAGCACTGGGTTTATGGAACTTTGCCTCTTTCCCCTGGTTTTTGACACCAGATAAGATTATCACTTTATGTAAACCAAGCCACTTTCCTTGACTGGCTTAGGTGGGTTATCAAGTAGGATCCTGAACAGCAGAGTTATACTGAAGACAGGACACTAGACATGCTGTTATTATTACAGCCTGAGTCCAGCAGATAGGGCCACCAACACGGTAATGGTCTAGGAAGGGAAGCAGTCTTCTGTTCTCGGCTACAGGAGACCATATTTATAAAGGAAAAGAATTCATCCTCTGCCTGCTCTAATAGCCATCAGTATCTCTGAAGCAATGGAGGGCAGGTGGAAGAAATTAATGGTTGTACTTCCAAAGCCCAGTGGTGAAATCAAGTTTTGGTCCCCAGCCAGCACTGGCTTTTGTTTGAGGATAAGATTGCCTGGGCAAACTGAACTGCGGTTGTGCTAAACACAGTCCTGGAGCACCCAGCAGGGCTAATTCAGGTAAATCTGCAGGGACTATGCTTTAACAAGGGGTAGGAGTGTCATTCCGTCCCCGGTAAACTCAGGCAGTGTCCCACACCATTTTTCTTCACTGTCTCCAGTGACTTGGTTAGCATGAGAAAGTTGGTCTCACATGGATTTATTTATTTTAAGTGAATGTGGGACATGTTCCAAAGTGCCACATTGACATCCTGGGAAAGCACGGTCCTGTATTTACCCTCAAAGGAGGGACTGGAGAGGAAAGAGCCATACAGGCTCAATGTTCTCTGTCCACTGTCTTTAATGAAGAGCTACAAGTTAGGAAGATGCACCTCCAGGTAGAAGAATATTATACACCACCTCCTAAAGTCAATTTGCAGCTGCTTCATAGCAGTTTGATGGGATATCTGTTCTCCAGACTGAAATAATTTCATATGAGTGAGAAGCTCCTTTGGGTCTTTGCAGCTGGATTTCAACAGCAACCTAGCAACAAACAGTGCTAGAGCCCTCCAGTTTGTCCTCCTGCAAGTCTACATTCATCTGAAAAAGCAAGAATACCAAAAGGAATATTTTCCCTTCAGATGTGATAGGAGGTGATTTTTTCCCCCAAGAATTCTGGTCTGTTCGGTTGTTTCCTTACAGTTTACCAGAGCTGTCAGGCTCATTTGAGCTTCAGAACATGGAGACATGAAATATTTAGAATTGGCACTGGCTTTATTTTCAGACTTCCAAAGGCAGTCCAAAATGAAAAAAAAAAAAAAAAAAAAAAAAGAGGCTCTGAAGATTTATATTCTCTTTGAATAAGCAATGAGCAGAGCATTTAATTGATCACAGCTCATTTAAAGCGAGAGCTGAGCAAAGCTGGTGCTGTTGCAGACTCAGGACTAACAAAGATACACTTCCACAAGCCCTTGGAAATATCAGTGTTACTGGCAAGATCTCCTACTCCTGGAAAATTCTTCCTCCTAGCAATATACTTCAACCTGAAATCCCTTAAAAAGGACTCTTATGTGCTCATAGGGTAGGTGTCACATATCAGAAAACAATGTCGTCTTGGTCTCTTTGTGGTTGTACCAAATGAATGTGCTGCCCTCTCTCTTTGATGCAATTATAGAGAGACATGTGTAAGGAGCAGGAAAACCAGCAGAGTAATGTTCAGCTTGCAACAAGAGGAAGATTTACTTTAACACAGATTATTATCTAATTTAAACTGCGGTCTGTGAAGGTGTTGGATGAAAAGGGATGCTAAAAAGAGGATTTTCACAAAGAAACTAAGAGATTCTCCTTTACATACTAGCCTTGAGGCAGCCCTTGGGAGAATTCTCTGTCCTCTTCTTCCTCACTCTTAGTCTAAGTACAGGGGTGGCCAGTGATGTCTCTTCACTTGTGTCTGGCTGCTGGTCTGCTCCCACACCTGGGCACTGCAGCATGCCTGGTTCTGATGTGTCAAACATAACCTCTGGAGATGTGTTGAGCTCTGCAGTCATCCTGGGTCACTGCCTCGAGGTTTTGTTCATGAAAGATTTTTATGCCATTTCTCCCCTCTTTTCCTCCCTTCCCCAGATAGAAAGGGAGTGATCTCCCTCTCATTTGGGCTGTAATCATCAAATTATGACTGTCCTCACCATTGCTGGATGATCAACAAACTCCAAAGGAAGAAAGCAGAAATTAAAAGTTTTTTAACTGGCTTGGTCCAAAAGTTACGTAGGGTCCAGTGAGTCATTTTTTACAAAGAATTAAATCAATTAAAAATGGAGGGTTGGGAACAGTGTATAATTGTGAATACTGTTTGAGTGAAGCTGATGGCTTCCACTGAAAATAAAAGCATGGGAATGATGGAAGGGAAATGTCAAAATGTTTTTTTTTCAACCTGTCTTATGTTTCACATCAGAAATACCAGAGCAATTTCAAAGCAAAACCTTTCAGCTTCCATTTGTCGTTTTAAAGAGCAGTTTCTCTCAGAGTGGACCTGTTTATTTTTAATAACTTTGAAAAGTAGCAAACAATTTAATTAGGTGGTCAAGGGAAATATTTTGGGTTGATCCTAAATTATTGTTTTATCAGCTTTTTTTCATTTCTCTGAAAAGAAGGAGGATAACAGTGGGCTTAACTTACATCAGTTTTTTTTTATTGATTTTCCAGTAAAACCAGGGACCTGAAACAGAATGATTCCCAAACTCTGAACCTTGCTCTGAACCATGCTGTATCTCTTGGTAGCGTGGGTGGAGTACCTTCTCCTGATTATAAATAGTCTGTGCTTATAGACAGTAATTGAAAATAGAGATTTGAGAGAAAAGCGAAGAAGAAAATCTTTCTGAACTCCTTGCCAGCTTCCTGCATGTTGGCAGTCCTTGACTCTGTTGGGGTTTTGGCTGGAAGCAGATAAGTTCTTAGAAGATGGGCAGGGCTGGAGACAGCACTAGGGCCAGGTGTTGGACATGGAAAAGGTAAGGCAATGAGCAGGGGGCCTTGAGGTCACTTTAATGATTGTGACACAATACCACTGCCAGCTTTTTCTCTTACCACAGCAGAAGAAGCATCAGAGGAGGAAAGAGCTCAGCTCATAGTAGCTCCCTGAGGAGAACATCTCTGCCCATAGCACTTCATCCTTCTGTTTTTCTCTTCTAGGAATGGGGTAGTGAGCACAGAAAAGGAACAGAATTTGCTCCCTTAGGGTGTCTTTGTGCTAACACAGTGCTCAGTGTCTCCCAGAACTTGCAGTCTCTATTTAAATATGTTTACAAGAGCATTCTGACTTGTCTATGCTTCCTACTGAGACCCGCAGTATGATGTGCAGGGTCTGGCCCAGAATCTGGTAGGCAGACATGATCCAAAAATTGCTACCAAAAAGGCAGCCCAAATGTCTGAATTCTGGTTTCATGTCAGTTGTGAATGTGGGTCATCTTTCTTACAGATTTCCTGTGATTTGCAGTGCCTCTGTGTTGTCCACTCCAGATTACAGCAGACAGATATTCCCACAGCCTTTTTCTTAAAGAACTGCGGTGATTTCTGACTGGTTTTAGGTCCTTCACTCTTCCTCCTTATCCTCCCAACAGCTCCTGAATCCATTTATCAGTTTCAACTAGTTTAAAAGCAGAGAAATTCTCAGAGCTAATACAGTTTGGGGAAAGCAGCAAACTAGGGGAGACAGTCTCATAAGTTCAGAAGGGACAGGCAAAACATGGGCTCCTGTATTAGACATCAGAGAATCCACAGCAGACAAGAAACCTTAAGTGTATTCCAAAGGCAGAAAAAAAATGAGTCAACCATGAGAAAGAGATTGGGAATGTCCATGGACAAAGGTCTTGATCTTCACAGCTGTAAACAAAGAGAGAAAGAGTGTTTTGTTCTCAAACACAGGGATTTATTTGTGGAGGGATATGGTTGACTGCACAAAGGTGTTCACCTCTCATGACCTTGAACCTCTGGACTTTTCCGCTCACGCAGTTAACACAACTCAGCCTAGTTTTCAGGTTCTATGGACATGTTTTAAGATCTTCCCCAAAGTGCAAGGCTGTATTGGCTTTTCTGGTCCTGGACTTTGCTTCATCCTTGCTCAGTATATCGCAGCACAGGACAGACTCCAGTGCTGAGCTCTGCAGGACCTCACTTAGTCTATTGTCAAACCAAGGAACTTGAGGATGTCCAAGATGTCCTTCTGACACTAGATGTGATTTTTTGTGATGGCCTTCTAGAGGTGGACCAGGTCCAAAGCAGGATCTGGCATGCTGCCGTTGAGAGACAATGATGTGAATGCTTCCCTCAACACATGAATGGGGAGCTGGTGGCTCTTAGCCTTGGCAGTGGGAAGATGGAAAGAGAAAATGTCCAACCACCTCAATGAAAATCTCCTCAATAAATCTCCCCTGTAAATCTCCCTTCAAGGCTCAGACATATGTAGGGGCTGTTAGCAGTGAAATTCAAACAATCTGGGATTTCCTTTCTCAACACATATGTGTTCTCCTGAGAGAGGACTCTGTTCTGTGTTCAGTCAACTCAGCATTGAATCTATGCTCGACACCTCTCCCTCTCTACATACACTGTGTTTGAATATACATAAAAATACAGACAGAAAAGGAAAAAAAAAAAACCACCAAAAAAATGAAAAAAACCCAAACCCACTAGCAAGCCAGAAAATACCATTAAACAAACAGTTGTTTCTGCGGCCCAGAGGGAAAGCACAGTGAAAGAGCATCTTTGGAGGCCAAAGACCAGCTAAACAGGCAGAAATTCTTTGCACTGAGGCTGTGAGCTGCAAATTTCCCACCCTTGCTCTCAGTCTGCACCACAAAGAAAAGCTTGCAAACTAATCAAGCCATACTTTATTCTGCTTCTAGAGACCACTTTGGGGAAATTGCTCTTCTATAATGTCTGTCAGGGAAAAAGAGAAAAAAGAAAGACATCTTTTTACATGTGCATTTTATTTTACAGCTTTACAGAGAGGACCAAAATGGGGAAGGAAATGGCGCTCATCCCAAGTGGATATTGACTCCAGTGGAGCTGGTGGATATAGATACATTTATACCAGCTGAGCATAAAGGCCTGGGGTTCTCATTACATGGACAACACTGAATCCTGTTGTCTTGTTCCCCAGGAATAAAGGAAGACAGAGGAAGGATTGGGCATAAAATCCAGATAAATAGGAGGAGACAGTCATCTGTAGTCAACTGGTGCTGCTGAAGTTTCAGGACAAGCAACTTATTTACTATAGCACATCCTCTTCCTTCAGCACCATCATGGAGTAAAGACTCTTCTCTTTCCAGGGTCATGTAACAGGATGATGGAGCCTGTGATGGGGGTAAAGCCAGTTTTGCAGAGGTGATGGAAACTGACTCCACCCCATTCCCCATGGAGCAAGACAAGGAGATTAGCATGGCTGATGAGACACAGTATGGCTAAGAAGCCCCTCCAAGATGTGGAAATTGGATGAGGGTGATGGTGGGGAAGGTCACAAGCAACTTCACACAGACATCAGTATTTGCAAGGGAGCCTGGCTTGGAGATCCACAGGGCCCCCATTATTATGCCTGCATCTCTTTGGAGAAACCAAAGGGCAGCTTTGAGATGAGATGCATCCAGAGCTTCTCTGGACTCTCATCTTGAATCACAGGAACTCATGAACATGGCATAACTGTTCCTTGGCACAGCTGTGGACTGACTCTGAAAATACAATAGGCCTGAGCATAATGCTGGCTTCTGGGGTAGAAAAGGACTGGCAATACTCTGTGTGCCAGTAGCACTCTGAAAGTTGCAAGCTCTGGCTTCCTAGCAAAATTTGGGTAGGTTTACCATTTTCTAGATAAATAAGAGCATAAGAAAACAAGATCTTCTTGTATGGTAAAAAAAAAAAAAATATGCAACAATAAAACAGAAATTTTAGTGCAACTATCTTCTTGACAACAATATCAGTTGACCATAGCTAAGACCACATGGGAAACCAGACACTTTGTTCATGGAACAAAGCTTGGAAAATGCACTTCAACACACAGCTCCAGGCAGGACCCTTAGGAAATGTTGCCCTGGAACATGTGGGAATCGTAAAGCACCTCACTGAAGGGAGTTGTCCTCACCCTCAACCCAGGAATTTTGCATTTCAGAGAGAAAACCAAAGCCTATGGAACATACGGTTTAGTCTGGCCAGGCATTATGGTTTTTATCTGGGAAATTACTTTCACTTTAAACAGCAGAAGGACCTTTAGGAGTACGAGGGAGGAAAAATAATTTTGCAGATCCCCTGCTGACATCCCTCTCTTCTTCTGTGCAGCTTCTTGGAGTATGCAGAACATTATCATAGCTGATGAAACTCTGGGGTAGGAAGCTGTGCTTCTGTGCTGCTATCCTCCAGCCCAGGGAGGAGATGAACTACAAGGGGATATATTATAATTGTGATTGGAAGCAAAGAATATCCTCAAATGCTTCCTTGGAGGAAAGTAGTAATAGCACCTAATTATAAAAGCCGCAAGAGAAGATGTGGGAGAATACAGGAAAATACTGTCCTTTTAAAGAATACTTTCTCTCACTATTGGGGTGATTATTGGAGACAGGGAAAGGAAAGGAAAGGAAAGGAAAGGAAAGGAAAGGAAAGGAAAGGAAAGGAAAGGAAAGGAAAGGAAAGGAAAGGAAAGGAAAGGAAAGGAAAGGNAAGGGAAGGGAAGGGAAGGGAAGGCAAGGCAAGGCAAGGCAAGGCAAGGCAAGGCAAGGCGGACTTTCCGTTAATGAAATGGAACATTCACATCTAATAAACTGGAAAGGAATCTCTGAATTTGTAATGTAATGAGTCATCCTCCAGGAGGGGTCATCCTCCATGGCAGAAGAATTTGGAAGCCAGTAAAGGAATAATTATCTGGGCATTGGCTTTGCAGAAACCATGAAGTACCAAAGAGAACAATCATGGTGTGTGTGATGCTGTCAGCGACTGAAGTGTGACTGGAATGGAAGCACATATGACATCCATCAATGCTTTGATTCAGGATGAGGAAGTCTGGATAGTAATGATTTAAGAAAAGGAGAAATTGGCAGAATTTATCCTAGACGGTGCTTCAATACATTAGGAAGCATCATTGCATCCAGAGGGTAACTGTTGAAATGTTTACAATTACACCATTTTTAATAGTGTTTTGAGGGGAATGAAACAATTTTATTTTATTTATTTATTGTGTGTGGAAAGTGTTGTCTTACTTTGAAAATGCTCACATTTCTCATCGAAGACTGAACTCATGGAAGAATTTTGCCAAAATCACAAAACACTGGGTTCAGTGAAAGGTTGGGTTTTTTATCCTTGAAAGAACAGAATATTTTCTGTTTTGATTTTATCTCTGTTTTCAGGAAAGAACAAAACATTTGCCAGCTGTATTCACCTTAAAGGCTGCTAAGGTCAAAGTCTTGGAATATTTTATAAAACTTGGAAAGGGTCTCAAAAGTTTCAGTTCAAACTTGCCTCTGGGCTGTACTTATATCATTTGAGATAATGAATCAATAGGTGATACTAACATAAAGGCCCTGAAGAGTCATGAGAGAAAGCTTTGATATTGGTGCCAATTTCTGGCTCCGAATTCTCCGAACTGTGGGGGCAGCTGCCAAGGGTAGATCCAAATTCCTCCTAATACAAGACAAGATCTGAGCACTTTGAAATGTAACTCGATTTGAAGCCTGGATCTGAATTCTGCTGTAAACACCTTCCTTCTGTCCAGCAATACCTTCAAAAAGAATCAGAGGCACCAGAACATCCAATCAGGACAAATCCAACTTTCAGCAGAATACTTGTAAAATTTTTAAATTTTTCATTGCTGGTTAGTAAAAGCAAGGACAAGATGAATGACAAGAGTAGTATACACAAGAAGGTTGTTTGCTCTGTGATGGTCTTTGCTTTAGCATCTCCCTGTCACAGCCACTAGGACAGTCAAACTGCAATGACTGGAAACCAGACTGAGTCCAGGGAGGGACCTGACTCTATCCAGCCTTCAGGTGCAGAAGATGATCCTTCCCAAATCCAAATGAGAATGGAGGTTGCTTTCTTGCCATTTTGTACCATCCCAAGAGCTTGTCAAAGTGTACGTTAATCTCTTCCAAGGACAGACTTGAGATGTGGCTGCAATGCTCTTCATCCTGATGTTGGAGAAAAGTGGCCATGGACAATGGTGGAAACAGGAGGACAACTAAACTTCTAACTTCCATTGCATAAAATGTTCTGTGATGGGTTCACTTGCCAGCAAGACAGGTTTCAGGCTTCACAGGTTACAGTTGAACTCTGTAAGGGACCCATTGGGGACTTATGTCTTCCAGGGTTTTAAGGATCTTGGGTTCCAGGTTGAGAATCTGCTCATCCAGATACCCATCTCAAGGAATGGAGATGAAAGGGTGAATTTGCTTTTGCATAATACATGTAAGAGATCATCACCAGGGAAAAAAAAAAAAAAAAAGAAAAAAAAAAAAAAGAGAGAGCTCTTTAGGCATCTTTAGGCAGGGGCATTGGTGAAGAAACCCAGGAGAAATGCATTCTTGGAGTTCCTGGAGGTATTTAAAAGATGTGTAGACATGCTACTTAGGGACGTGGATTTGTGGTGGACTTGGCAATGTTAGGTTTGTGGTTGGATGCAATGATTTTAAGGATCTTTTCCAGCGTAAATGAATCTGTGATTCTTGGAGTGAGGGCTTTTCTGCAGACTGGTGGTCCTCCAGATAAGCATATAACCACCTTTACAGCTTTGAATAAGAAAGTCCAAGGAAGCGGTCACTCCAGCTCCTGCATCCCAGTTCTTTTCTAACCCTAGGATAATGGTCAGCTTAGATTCTGTGACTTTCTTTTTCCATGGTCAGGCACAAGAAATGAAGGATGCGATCAAATAATGGCCTGTGTCTGGGTACCTGGAGTAGATAAGTCCAGTGGATTGTTCCCTCACAAAAAAAGCAGTCTACTTGCCTAGAGATTTGCTTGCCCAGCAATGACACTCCTGAGCACAGGGAAAGGATAGGATCGTAACTGGATCAAACTTATAACGGCCTTCAGAACAGCCCTGGACACATTCTAAATGCAGCACCTTGGCCTCATCCCTCCATGACCCACCCAATCCTTCCCTCATCAAGCGAATACTCACCTCCTGTAGCTGTGTGAACCATCATCCAAGCCTATTCATGGACTGACATGCAGTGCTTCTGCACAATGTGAACCCAGCTACAGTCCCACAGACAGATTGCTGTTTGCAGGGTGAAGCTGGATGGTTCCTTCCCCACACTTGCACACCGCTCCGTGCCCAGCTCTTCTATCAGCAATAAAGCCAGCTCTTTGCTGGCCACTGAGTGCATTTCTAGCAATTGCCTGGCCCCAGGATTAGATGAAAGAAGAGCGGTCGCGGGAGAGCTCTGGAGATTTGCACTTCCTTTGCCAGCATCCTGAAAGACTGGTGCATTCGCAGACACAACACTCCATTATTCATGCCTGAAAGATCGAAAATAGGGCACATTATGATATCAAAACCCAGCACCTAAAATCACTCACTTTGTAGTCTGCAATTGAAAGCATATATTTAGCTGTATTAGGATGGAGAAATTTCTTTTCCCAGGAAAATCTCCCATTCCCCGCTGCCGCATGGGGCACAGCTTTCTGGCTGCGGCTGCTAACTCTGCAGGTGGAACATCTGCCGGTGTGCTCAGGGCACCAGACACCATCACAATTAAAGCTGATCTTGATTTACATTGTGGCAACTGAGACAGCGATCCGGAATCTGGTCTGCTGGTTTTTTTGGAAGGGGGGTGTCTGTATACATGTAAACGCATGTGGCAAATCAGCGCCAGTGGAACTGTGGCTTTGCAAATTCCTACTCCTGTTGAAGCCACTATTTTTTTCCTAGTTTTGTGTGTATGGGACACACAACAGCTTTGTTCACTTTTGCAGTGATCTGGTGGTTTGAGGCTGAGACCACAACAAACATCACACCCCAAAAACAACTTTTGAAGTGGACTTGCCTGGCAGGACACAACCAAACTGCCCTGAATTTCAAACATACGTGCTGCTGCTCTCATGTTAGGTCAACTCACAGTCTTCTAGATGTGGCATTCATTTGTTTTAGAGATCAGCTGCCATTACAGACCCAGAGCATGAGATTCATCTCATCAGCTTTTGGATGTTTGCAGTGCAGGTACCTACTCACAGCTATTGCTCTTCAGAGTCAGTGGAGCTAAGAAGAAGTGGTTCATGTGGTCAGACGTAGACCTTGCACCTTGGGGCAAGAAGAGTTGCACCCTAAAAACACCTGTTTCTCCTTACTGACTCAAGGGAAATCTCAGTGACTGTCTCCAGCAACCAGGCTGTCACATATTTCGAGTTCCAGCTTTGTCTTCCATGTTTACCAGGAAAGACACCCACCCCATCAGACATACTCGAGACAGGTCAGGGCAAGATGAAGATATGTGAGGAGGAATAGTCCTGACAATGAGGTACTTTGCTGCCAGCTGGCTCCCTGTCTGCATAGACTGCCAACATCTGCCTCTTTCGTAAACCTCTGTATGTGCTGACAGCAATGACATGTGAAGGGAAGATCTCCAATTAATTCTGAGACAGAAATCAACAATTCTGTTTCAAAAACAGGATAGTTGTACAGGGTATGTGTTTGTCTTCCTGCAAAATCATGTTTCAGGTAATTACTTCTCACCCTCAAATAATTCTTAAGTTTCTGGCACCTCTCCTAAGCAGTACTGATTTTTATAATTGGGGAAACTGAGGCAGGCTGTTGTAGCCGAAATAGCAGTTCCGAGGACGTTAATCACTGCGTGCCAAAGCAATGGGACGAACCTGTATATCTGAATGCTGAGGCCAGTGGTTTGAGCATTAGAAAACATACCTGTCTGGATGTGATATTGTTCCCCCTCCAACCTCGGAGGGAGAATATTGGCTGCAGGTGAACTGCCAGCAGCAGTTTTAAGGGGAAAAGGAAAAAGAGGAAGATTAAAGGACAGAACGAAAAACTTGTCCCTGTGGCATCTTTTACACAACCATTTCCCTTTACAATGTCCCAAACATGCAGTACGGAACTTTCAGGACCAGTCCTTTTTGTCTGATGAATGAAACTAGATGTCAAAACCTCAGAAGTGGCAGCAGCAGTACAACAAACCAAACCAGCAGCTTCATCTCCTGAACCTGTCAGCAACATGGGGCCACCTTAGCAAAGTCATCACGAGACTGTCCATCATCCCACAAAATTGATGCTGTTCTAATTAAAGGAAGACAATAAAGATTTGGATCTTTTTATCAGATATTGGAAAGAAAGGCACTCACTGACAAAGTGATTTAAGGTCTTCGTTGCTATTCATAAGTACGAGTTTCACTCAATAACCATCTATGATGGATGATGGAGGGCTGTTTCTGCTCAGGAGCAAAAGGGCCTCATTCTGCATGGACCAAAGCATAGAAGGGGTTTTATTTTGGTAGCCTTTCTTCTAGTTCAATAATGGCTTGTGGGAGGGGATGCTCACTTCTCACCCAACAGTAGTGTGAAACAGATCCTAAATATGTCTTTTCACATAAAAAAAAGGGTTCAGGGATGTATTTATTTGCTACCTTTTTCCTGTTAACATCTCCATTTTCTCAATCCCTGTTCCTGCTACAGCAGCTCTGGGAGTGTATTTCTCAGAAAAAGAAACCTGCATCTCAGGCAACCCCTTGCAAAGTCAGATGTGTTGGGGTTCAGAGTGAACAATTATCTCCTTTCTGATGTCTCCCCTCTCCTGACAAAGAAGCTATTTAGGCTCTGTTTTATGAAGGTTTTGGGTCATGGAGGAAATCATAGAATTAAGAATGAGAAATGTGCATTATTTTTTTCTTTTTACTGAGCGGGTTTTCACCAGGAAAAAAATGACTGTGGGAAAAGTGTTTATGTTTCATCATCAAAACTGAAAACATCCTTCACTCTTCAGTGGTAACCTTTGCCAGCTTTGAACAAATCTTTTGAGGGGGTCTGGTACTTCCAATGATGTCATGAAAAGACAGTCCTTTCCCCTTTTATTCCACCTTCAATTGCCATCCTGCCCTGCCTGCCCCACATCTCCCCAGAGCCACCTGCACCCTGCTGATTTCTCCATCCTGGCTTCTATTTTCCTGCCCTGCTGACATTCTTGCAGTTTGAGTTGGGTTTTTTTTTCAGTTGTGTTTTTGTGATGTTGTTAGTTTTTTCTTTGGGTTTTTTTTTGTCCTTCTGTGTAGGAGTTTTGGTAACTCCTTTCCAGTGAATTTTTTGTTTTGGCAAATGTGCAAAGCTGGCTCCTTGGGGAGAAGTAGGTGGAGCGTTTCCATTTCACTGCTAGGGACTAAAAGTTACAGAATGACAATGCCCTTGAAGTCGTGTGCCTTCCTCTGATTTAATATAGAGCCTTTATGTGAAGTTGAGGACAGATACCTTCCCTTACAGAACCACTCCCTGTGACAACCTCACTAATTAGTTGTTATTAACAGTGATAATAGAGCTATCAGATTTAACAGGCAGCAGATTATGGCAATTACAGTGAATTCACGGGGCTTGGGAAGCTAGAGGTTTGGCTCTGGGGACAAATGGGAAGATTTTGCCAAGCAGCACATGCAGGGCAGAGCAGCTCTGTGGAAGGGCGCTCCTCAAGGCACGAAATCACAGATGGGAAGATGTACCAGCCAGTGGGTCTCGGGGGGTGAGGGAGGGTAGTTATCTTAAATGTATGGAAAAATTGTAAAGGTTAGATTTGGAAATGCCTTTCCTTTCTTCCTTTTCTTTTTCTCTTGCACTTGTGCTCTGTTGTTCACTTTGTCTTTGCTGCTCTCTCTACTCCCCTCTTCCAGGAGAAAACAGTGGAGAAAAGAAAGACGAGAAAACTACAGAAAACACAAACATGTTATTGCTTCTTACTGTCCCTGTCTGAGTGTCTCTGACGTGTGTGAGCTGTTTTCACTCGCTCCACTGGGTGGTCATAGAGTGCTCTTTGCAGGGTGCCAAGAGCCAACCTGAGGCTGAATATTTCTGTAAAAAGTAATGAAAAGGTGTCTGAGGTCCAAAAGCCACCTGGCTGGAGGGGTGATGATGTGGGAGGAACCTCAGAGGTCCCCACAGCTCAGCTCATCAATGATTTTGGCAGATCCACCTGCTTGGATCTCTTTAATTAAGCAGAAATATGGAAACACTTCTGAGGACCACCCGGTCCTCCGTCCCTGCTGTGCTCACAGCTCCTCCATCAGCAGAGGCATTTCCCTCTGTGTGTGAATTTTCACTTTCCCTGCTGAATTTTTCTTCATTAAATCAGCCTTTGGGAGCAAAACCAAATACAACATACTGACATGACAGCCCATCACTCCTCAGGAGCGCATTTACCAGAGGCAGCACCGGCCACTCTGTTTTCCCCATTATCATTGAAGCTGACGAAGACATCCTCCTCCAATTTCTGTAACACACAAATCCCTGTCCTCCATGGCCCCCTCCACTTCACTCACCTCTCAAGCAAATAGGTTGTCTGGAAAGACAATCTGCCATGTGGAGACCCTGGAGCTGTGGTTGCAGTGAGATCTCCTGAGGGACCTGTCCTCTGCTCCTCAAAGCTGGACCCTCATACCCTGTGCAGCACCCTGGGGAAGGCACCCCATACAGGAGGTGGAGGAAAGGTAAGAGGCTGAGGGAATGCATATGTGACTCACCCCATGCTTCCACTTTGCACTTGCTTTCTTAATCAAATTCCAGATGTGTCTAGAGACTACCACTGAGATCAACGTGTTAGGCATATCATGGAGAAAATACATAAAGCCTCTCAAAGAACTGCTGATCTGAGCTGGGAAAAAGATAGGGGAACAGGAGCTGCAGAGACAAATCATTTAGCCCTGGATCCAAAGGTTGGGATACCCATCCCTTCTTCTGAGTCATCTCCCATCATTTCTCCTGAGGCATGAGTGAATTTTACTAGCAAACATATGAGATGTCAGAAAGAGTTTTATAAGATATAGTGTGGAGAAACCATATCTATTGTTCTATAATGCTATATGCCTCCAACGAGATGTCACTGGATGGTTTGCAGGACTTGTACTTGTATTGGCTTCTGCGTTGTAATGTGCAAACTGCTGCAGCTGCAGCTGCAAGAGTCAATGTGTCAGTGCTGTAAAAAGTGCATTAGCTGCTAGCCCAGCCACTGTGAAGGGTGATGGAGCTGTGCTGAACAGATGACTTCCCCAGACCTAAAGCAGGATGGAAATCAGGTCTTAGGGAAGCACAGACCTGAAGAGTATTTTGTACAACGTCCTATTTGGTACCAGGATTCTGCTAGGGTTTTTTGTTTCCCCCATGAGTTTAGAGTCCTTTTTCTGATCTTTTTTCTCCCACCGGAAAGCTACCTTCTCAGTGCAACCCGACTGAGACCCCAGGGGGAAACAGCTCAACTAACACTTGCCCACTTGCAATGGGTTGACTAACTCTGACTCTGTGGAAAAAAAAAAAAAAAAAAAAAGTCTTTTTGGTATATCCAGAATGGTCCAGAGCTGATATCCATGATAGATTTTGTTCAAAGTGTTTAGAATAGAAGAGGTGAAAATGCTGATAAATGATCCTCTTCATTTTTTTTTATCTCTCACAAAGCAGAAAAAAAATGGCATAGACTCAATTTCTATAATGTTCTGTTTTCATCTGTAAGAAGAAAATTTTCAAGTTCAGGTGCCAAAAGCAGGAAAATTAAATCTGTATTTAGACAGTTAAATAAGAGGCTCAGTTTTCAAAGGCACCTATATCCTGTACTCCTAATTATTACGAGAAGAAACAGAAATCTTACTTTACTCTTAAAATGGTTTTTTCCAGCTCCATAAAGAAAACTTTTTTTTATTTGCAGAGTATTTCCACAGAAAATATTCATCAGGGAATGAACGACAGACATCCATTTAAAAACAACATACGTGTTTTTTTCCTTTTAGAGTGCAACTCCTGGCAATAGATAACAAAACAAAAAACAACAATAAAAAACCCCAACCCAACAACAAAACCCCTGGGAGGGTATATATTTACCAGCTGTAGCCCTGGACTGACTACTTTACCTAACAAGAGGCTGGAGCTGTATAGCCTTTTTCTCTGGATGCTTTAGGCTATGTCTACACAATGGGGAGCGCAGGTCTCTGCTCACTCTCAGCACCAGACTTGCCAATCAGAGATCAAAACATTGAACATTTTAGGGAGAGAGAAGCTTGTACACACCCTGGTCTCTACTCCTGTTCATGAGTTTTAGATTAATTCAGTAGCAACTGAGCTACAGTGATCAGTGTTCTTCATTTCCTCTGCACTGAAGGGATGAGCCCAAGCTACTACCAGTGGAAATTAGGAAATTAAGGGTATCTCAATGCATATGTTTGCTCTCAAGCCTATTCTTCCACTTTGCTTTATGGTATGAGATCCTGGCTCTGGGCAGGTGCCTTTATCCCTAGTCTTATCCCACCCTCTGACACTAATCCCACCTTGTGCATACTGGTCCAACTCCATTTGTCGTTCCATCCAAAACAGGAGTCATTGTGTGCAAAACGGGACACCATGGGAAAACTATGGTGCCTGCAGGGGGATAAGGTTATGCCCCATGAGGGGCCAGCCACAACATTGTGTCCCAAGGAGAAGCTTTCATGGCAGATGCTCCCAAATCCCAGCACAAATAATGAGTAAAACTTAGCTTAAACTTGCTTTCAAATTCATTTTTCCCCACATACAACATACTTTCTGCTGGCATCTAGTCCTCTTCCTGATCTTAGTACATCCCTATTTCCTCATGTGCTGGAAGTATAAATGCATTATTATATAGCCTTTATTGTAATAGTGATCGTTTTAGTCCTCAGCACAGGCAGGGAACGCTCTAAGCAGATGGGAGAGTCATTAGAGTGTGAGCATCAGAATTTGACCTTGACTGGACCAAATCATGAGAGATGTTGAATTAAACCTAGCACTGAGAACTTACCATCATTTCCCCCCAAATGCCAAGACTCAAGATTGACACTGATGGAAGATCAGATGCTCGTAGACAACTTAATGCACAGTGGAATGGCTATTGGTGTCAGAAAGCAAAACAAAATACAACCCAAAATTCTGAGGGAAAAATAGAGATTTGTCATGAGCCACTGAAAAACAGCCTGGTGTTGGAGTAAAAAATAATACTGTCTGGAGAAGAGCTGTCATCTAGACATGGGTGAACTTCGTCCTCTTGTCCTTCTGAGAAACCTCTGAGACATGCTAGGAAAGTCCTGTGGGAAATATTTCCAGTGTCAACCCTCCATGACAGTAGATAAACAGAGGACTTTGGTCCCCAAGGGCTGTCCATCAGCTTTGAGACCATTCCACCAGTCCTGTGATTTACTAAAAGAAAAACAAGTTTGGAAAGCAAATGCACAGACTTTTCAAGGGGGTCCCCAACCGCAGGGAAGATGACTCTTTGCCCCAGGATCTATTTTATGCTGCATTTATGCTCATGCTGCCTCCAAGAGGACAGCCTCAATTTCTGTGATATTGTGCAAACACTAAACAAGATAAATTCTTTTTTCAAAAAAGGTGGGCAGCTGGATCATTGCAGGGTGAAAGTTGTTCAGGCAGCTGCTCTTTCTGGAAATGCAAACAGATTGGCCCCGGTATATAGCTGTTTTCATAATGTTGTGGTTGTTCTGTGGTATCTGCTACCTCTAATAACTTCATGGGATGAACCATGGGTCATTCGGCATGTTGAACATTAAAGGAACTAAGATGGCAATCGAGATACCTGGATGAGGTTGTTTGCCTTTGAAGATCCACTCGCATTACACAAGTCAATGATAGAGTATCTTATATATATGTATATATATAAGTGTAGCTCAGTTATAAAATGTGGTCACCTTGATTATGCAGCAGGACACAAGCTGTTCTCCTTGCTATTAGAAGCTTAGAATTAGAAATTAATACAATATCACCACGTTATTAAGAAAAGAAGGAGGGAAAGAAAGCATTTCAGCAATAAAAATGTCAATCTCTGGTTTATTTAAAAAATACTAAAACAATGAGCTGAAAATGGGAAATCTAGAAAACTCCTTTGATAAATGTCAGTACTTTTAAATTAGGACAAAGGAATTAGAAAAATGGAGGCTTATGTTTAATTCACTTGAAAGCAAATTAAAGGGTTCGGCTTATGGATGAAAGAGAAAATTAGGTTATTTTTTTCCTGGAGTTACCAAGGCTACTGCAGCCCAGAGAAAGCCACAGTTCAGCACACAGCTTGGTGAGCTGCTATTGATGGGGCTCTTTGCACATCTTAAATGGGTTTAGGAGAAGTGGCTCCATCTCAGGAGTCGGAAGCTGGGCCAGACAATGTGTCACATCCTGGCAGGGACAGCACTTGGATGGGTCTGTGTAACCCAGGGATTTTTCCCAAAACAGTCCTTCCTCCCCTCACACTCTGCAGCAGACATGATGTGATGATGAGTATGAACCCTCCAGCAGCAGGTTGTTTGATTTTCTGAGATATTTGTGCACTAGTTAAAGTCACCTTCTGCGCCTTGGTGTGGTACCTCCAGCATTTTCACATGGGCTGAATACCTGGCTTTAGTCAGGTACCCAGAAATGTTACCCCTCAGTCTATGTGTGTATGTCCATTACCAGTTTATATTGCCATGGCTCAAGCTGGGAATTATTTCCAACAAACAAATGGCTTATTAAGTACCTTGTTTAAGGAAACCGTTACTGTCAAGTTCGTGGCTTTACATTTTGTACTATTTTATCCTGTTTTTGCTCGTTCTTGAGGCCTCTTGTGATACTCAGCTTCTCCTACATTTCACAGAGGTTTCTCAACTTTGTTCTGTCAACAGACTTCATTAGCATTACATTTCCACCTTGGGGGCCAAAATTGTTATTGCAAACCTTAAACAAATCAATTGCAAGACAGACCCAGGAGAAACTCCATTAATAGATGGTCTCCCCAGTCATGCATTGTTCAATATCATTTCCCCGTTAGCCACTTCCTTACTTTTGACACAGTTCCCTCATCAAACTCTGCCTTCTCCCACTGGAATAACAAGGTTACCCCATGGCACTGCATCAATTCTTCATTTAAAATCCAAAGAAAGGAGATTTTTCACAGGCCCATTTTTTCCTACAAAAATTTATTTTATCCAAGAAAACACCAGGTTTGCATGCTACAATCTCTCAGCCATTCTCTATGTGTTTAGTTACCCCCTCCCTCCATATTATAAAGCCCAGCAAAGTTTGGAGCAACAACAAGCATCTCTTGGATTACCTCTGTCTTTCAGATATAAACCCTGGTTTTGCTGGTTCACAGCACAGAGTCTGCACCTTGACTCAATAGTTTGCACCCTTGCCTCCAGATCTGAAGTTGTGCATGCTGGTCATTGGAGATCTGGTGATGGAGACCAGTGAGTCCTTCTGATATGGTGCTTTTGGGGATAGAACTTCCCTGTTGTTCTCATTTCTCAGAGCATTTCTATGAACCAATTTGCTTTCGCCACCCTCTTCAAAGGTTCATCTGAACTGAAAGCAAAGGTGAAATACTTTTTTCCCCAGGATTCTTACCTACATTGTGGCAAAACGTCTAACTGGATATCAGCCATAAACTCTTCCCATATTTCACTGTATAGTGTCTGCCCACCTTCTGTGTTTCCTTTTCAATGTATCCCATGAATGGATGTATGAAGAATACAACGGAACTATGGTCACTACGTTCACTCAGATTTCCTTTTCCCTTTGTTTACCTCAAAATAATTGCAAACCATGGCAAACTAATCCTCCTGTATCCCACCCAAGGGTTGGCTGCACTCCAGCAAGGTGAGGAGTGTGATTTGCTGTGTTTATTGATAGTAATTCTGCAAGGTAGTGTGGTCCCCCAATTGACCTGGCTGGGAGTTAGGCTTCCCAGGATCTCACCAAAGGAGAAGAGTTCACAAAACGTACAAGGATTCCCAAGGTCCTTGCATTTTCCTGGAAAGTCAAACCTGCTTGGCAGTGAGTTTAAACACCCTACAGGTGCTGAGACACTTCAGACTCCTTGGAAAAATTAAGATTCTACTAGAAAGGTTTGATAGCAGCAACAGGTTTGGTTTGAGTTGGTTTGTTTTGTATTTGCTCCTAAATGATAGCAACTAAGTCTCCTACTCACCTGCCAGGCCAATTTAATAGGTTTGTGTGACATTCTCACAGAAGTTCAGCAACCAGAGTCCCAAGATAACACGTCTGCAAACAACAGAAAGAAGCAAGGGGGACACTTCCTGAACTGGCAAAACCCAACCAAATTTCCAATTCACAGCTCTTACACTCTCACAAAAAGCTGATAAGACAGAGCCAAGCCCTCCTCCTGCCTTCTTCTTCTTAAATCCAGCAGCTACAACTGGTTAAAGAGGTGATGCGGATAATGCAAGCTGGTGCCCAAGCACAGCAGACAAGGATGAACATTACAGCAGCTTTTCCAGATCAGGAAAAGGTTAATCTGTCTCTGACTGTGGCCAGTAAAGGCTGTCTAAGGAAAAGGATAAGAATGGGGGCAGAATGGGGCAAAATATTTTCAAAATAATTCCCTAACTTCCAGCCTTGCAGCTCTGGGAGATGCTGAACCACAGGTGAGGTCTGTTTATTAATAACCCTTGCTTGGAGTGCTCTTCTGTAAGATTGTCTGGTTTATTTTTTTGGAACAATGTTAGCTTTTAACAGTCACAAAATCCTGTGTCAAGGCAACAGGAGTCCCAAGATCCCCTTTTTCCTCTCAGTGGATCCACTCAGACTGCTTCCTTCTCATTTAATTTCCTGATCCTCAGAGGAGCGTGTCCCGCCATCCTTCTTTCCTAAATAGAGGGGTCTGGAGAACAAGTCGTACGAGGAGAGGCTGAGGGAACTGGGCATGATAAAGTTACTTCATCTACACAAACTGATAGACCTTATTGCCCTCTACAACTACCTGAAAGGAAACTGTAGNGTAATCGCCATCCTTCTTTCCTAAATAGATCCTCCTGTCTGCACCTGTGTCTCCAGGCTGAAGAGACAGTGTAGTCAGGATAAAGTTACTTCATCTACACAAACTGATCCACATCTTGGATTACATAATATAGATTAAGTGAGTGAGAACAACTTCTCATTTTACTGCGCGGGTGGAAATGATTTTTGAAGGAAGCTGTCCAAAAGAAGTCTAGCAGTATCAAAATCCCAGTGGCAAGTGTGCTGTTGATTTTCATTGAAAACTGCTGTTCCCACTCCATGTTCCTCCCACAAAGGGCATCAAATGAAGGTTCTACTGGTGTAAGTGCACAGGAAAGGGTTGTCACCTGAGAACCTGTCCAGTAATCATTTCACTGCAGAATATCCCATGCCAGCTGACTCAGAAACATCTTCCTGTGACAGAAGAGGAGGTGCCAGGTGAGTTTATTCTCCTTGCTCCCTGAGCTTTAACACCTCCAGCAAAACCCTCCTACCTCTTATCTACCTCCTTTGGGAGATCATCTGACCTCATTCTTGCTCGTAGAAAATGAGGTTTGGCCTGCTTTCACTTCCCTTTGATGATGGTTACTCTTTCCTCCCTCCCTAGGACTATCCAACTGGATTTACCTCCCCTGGATTTTCCTCCTGGGGCTAGCCTGTCACATATTTCTGGTAAGGACAGACAGGGTATACTCTTTACTCCCATTTCTGAACATCCTTGGCACAGCAGGTAGTGTATTCCTGCTTTGTCCTGCAGATCACTTTGGTAAATATTTGTCTTTGTACACAAACTTCTCCTTTGAGCCCATATATTTTGACCCCGAGAGGCAAAACAGGATCCATTTTGGAAACTTGGATCATTGCTAAAGTGAAAAAGGATTGGGTTTCTGGATTTGTGCAGTCATTTGGTTTATACACAGCTGATGTGAGGCTGGGAGGGTTTCAAGAAGCTTTAAGCAATTATCAATCATATCAACAAGGTCAGCTTATCAGCAAGTTTTTTTTGAAACTACATCAAGAGTATTTGCAGAGCTGACCTAAAAGTGTGTTGCCTTTTTTTGGGGGGCCTACCTTAGTCCAAATTTTGAGTTTTTCGAAATGATTTCAAACGGGTCTAGTAGCATTTGAGGCAGGAATTACTCTGGTCTTCCCCGTTTTGGAGATCAAGCTAACCAATGCATGGTGCTTCTCCACTGCCTCATACTGCCTGGTGCATCCTCCCCATGTCTGCCTGGCTTTTTCTGCCACCCCAAGTCATTCCACAGATTCTCACATTTCCTGCCGCACTTTTCAAGAGTGTTTTTTCTAAACATCCCCATGTCGCCTGATCTGCAGTGGCTTGTCTCCTGTGACATTAGCCAAGGAGCTGCTACTTTTCCCCAAGAGTCATTTTGAAACAAGAAACGTTTGTGCATGCATGCTGTCCTGAGATGGATGGATGGATGGATGGATGGATGGATGGATGGATGGATGGATGTTTTAGAATGGTCCTGGCTGTTTTCCAACATAATCTCTCAATTATCACTTCACCATTCATGACAAGAGACAGCCACAGTTGCCTTGCTTTCCACAGCTTTGTTTTTGGATTAGGGACTATCTTCTGTCATGTGTGTGGGCATGGCAGGGTCCTCTACAGTGATCTATCCTGGGGAAAACAGACAAAAGTTCTGTTCCAGTTTTCATTGTAACTGGTTTCACTCTCACAAGTGTATTTCTTTTAATCAGCATATTTTATGTGCCTTCCCTACCCAGTGATTTCTCCATGGACCTATCCAAACAATTCTTTCATTGCTAAATCTGTTGTCTAGAGCTCTGGAGAGCAGCTTTTCAGAATAGATCTAACATAAGTAACAATGGGATTTTTTTTACACCTGGCTGATCAATACCTCGATTCATTTGTAAGGAAAGGCAGCAGGTAATTTTAGGAGGGGTGTGTTTATGTGCATGGGAGGAGTGTTTTTTACTTAACTCTAATCTTTTCAGCATCCACCCAGTGATAAGGAGAAAGCCCAGATCTGATAACTAAGGCAGCAAGGAACAATGATCCCTCTCTCTTTGCTGTATGTACAGCATGTCTCTTCTGGGTTGCTTCTCCCAGTGCATGGGTTCCCCCTCCCCCACATGCAAGTCATTACAGAAAATGCAGGAAATGCCTCCTGTTTAGATGAACAGTGGGGGTTGTCTATGTCTGGACTTTCAACGTCCCTGAAACACCCTGCTATTTTTTTTTTTCTTCAGACTTAGGAAGAAATGTTGCTTTCATAGCACTGATTCCTTGACTGCTTCCTGTTGTCTAAAGGGGGAGGTTGTATCCTGTCTATACCCCAAGCAGGGAGAGCAAGGCTGTCTTGTCATTGCCTCCTCCGTTCCAGCTGTGCTGCTGGAGGAGGTTGGTGCAGCTTCCTTCATATGACTAAGGGGAAGGTTTTCCTGCAGCTCAGACCTCAACAAGGGGACAAGAAACAGTGCAACGGAAAGCAAGTCCCTATGTCCTTGCTTTTAGCATCCTTGTATGAGGTAGGACACCAAGCCAAACCCCACCCTTCCTTAATGCACAGGTTAATGGCGCTCAGGTCACTTCTGCTGGTCCAAGGACATCAGATTATCTCATTCTTGAGGGTAGGGCAGACATTTTCCAAGTAAAATATTTATTAATTTGTTAAAAAACCACAAAAACTCACATATGTTACAGTGATATTATTTTTCCTGGGCAAATAGCTACTTCAAAAATAGAACACTAAAAAAGAATCTGCAAAATAATTAAAAATAATAATAAGCAGAAAAATCCAATCATTTCCCCAGTTTCCCAGCTCGATGTTTCAATTGCATCTCATTGCAATTTCATTTTGAAATTTGCTTAAACATAATCATGCTTTTCTTTAAGAAGTTAAAAAAAACCCCAAAAACAACAACAAAAAAAACAACCAAGAGCTCAAGAGTAATTTTTTTTTACTCCAAATTAAGTTTTATTAACACGTTCTTTTTCCCCACTGAGTAGCTCAGGAAATGCTCAATTTGATTGTGAAACAGTTATTAAAGACATTCATTTATTTACAACTTTCCAATTCTGACAGAGGACTAGAAAACTTGCTAAATGAACAGACCAGGACTGGAACACGGTAGAAACTTTCAAAATGAGAGGAAGGCCAGGGATCACACTTTCCTTTAGATTTGCCAAGAGGAAAAAAATTAAAAATAAGTATTTTATTGACTTTGTTATGTTGTATATATAACACCTACAAATGGCTGAATGAATTATTTCCCTTTTCTGTTTTGCTCATGAAAAATAGAAATGTGCAATTCCTCTGGTTTCCTAGGAGGACTTGCTGGAGGATTAATGAGGTGATGCCACGAGGAAATGCAAGTTAAGAACCCTGAACAGCTCCAGTGGAAAAAAAAAAATACCTTCCCAGGGCTTTTAAATACCTGTTTAGCTAAAATACCTGACCCAGCAGTCGAGAAAACTCTCACTGGAAGTGTTCAAAAGCACTGCTTGATCTTTCAGTGTGGAAAAAGTGCCCTGGTGCTTCTCTGAATCATCAGAGGAGCCTCTGTGTTAAGAACAGAAACAGGGAAGGACTGATGGAGGAAGAGGAGAGG
>VXBJ01003743.1:89394-129633 GCA_013400055.1 Nycticryphes semicollaris | reverse complement strand
CAAACAGGGACCTGTTTCCATTCCCCCCATTCCCTGGGATCCCCTTCTGCTGCCTGGTGACTAGAGGAGAGAGGGTCTTCTGATTTATGTGGGGCCTTGAACCATTCCCTTTGTCTCAGGGAGTGGGTTCACCAGTCAATTTCTCTTTCGCACTCCCTGATACTCCTCAACATCTCCACTTTGTCCTTGAGCTCAGCCACCTGGCTGAGCAAGTAATTCACCTGGTCACACCTGACACAGATGTTGACTCTGCCATTCCCCATTGCCAGTGCCAGGCTCCAGCACTCTCTGAAGCCAGAGGCCTGGACAGCCAAATATTTGCATGGGGCCTCCCTCTGAGAGCCCACAGCTTTTTGAGCAACCACCTTTGCCCAAGTAGCAACCATTACTGGATCTCGACTAGCAACTGCCAACTTGCAACTCAGGGGTCAGTTAGGGCGAGCGCCCTTGTCCTCTGACCACTTAGAGGGACTGAACTTATCTTGTTCATGTTCACACACAGGCACAGGTTCCTCACTCACCACTGTATGGGCAGGGACTAGTCCCTCCCCTCCTGGGCTCTTCTTATCACCAGGTGCTGGCTCTGCCCAAGCTCACTCAGCAGCCTGCCCACCAGTTGAAAGCCCCCAGCACAAGCACAGGGCTTTCCCCGGCCTCAAAAAGCCTCCAAAAGGGCTTTTCCTCAGCCTTTTTTTTGCTCCAGACCCCTTCCCCAGTGCAGTCTTACCTGCCCTGAAGCTGGTCTCCATGGCAATGTTTCAGAAGTTCTTATGAAGAAAGGAACCAAGGTTTCTGAGACTTTGAATTCAATGTCCTGCCTCTGCATCCTATGGGAATTTTTGCTCCCTTTTTTCTGCTCATTCATCACTTCAGCTGAACCTGCTTTACCCACAGAGCTTGTAAGTTAGCAACATCAGAGGGGTACAGAAAAGGAAGTGGACTGGAAAACCAAGCAAAATATCTCTGATTTACAAGGATCTTGAAGCTCCTTTTTCTCTCTTCTCCATATTACTTCTTAGCCTAAGACATTTTGCAAGATTTATATTTTTGCTGGATTTCCCCAGGACAGAATATTTCTTCTGGAAAGTCCCTATTTTGTATACCTTGTCTCTCTTCTCAGTTTATAGGTTACAACAATTTTTAATCTTAATCTCTGAAAGGAAAAGCCACTATATGACTTAAAATTGGAAGACTGTCTTCAATGTGAACCTAATGAATACCATTCATTTTGCTGAAAAGGCCAATGCTTTATGCCAGGATTGTGCCAGATTTTCAGATACTCCTTTCTATATGTTTGTTCATATTGTCTTTTCTAGGTCTTCAAGCAATTAGTTTTTATTTGCATGCATCATTTCACTGCTTTGCTCCCAGGATACAGTCCTTGCTTTCTGGCTGTCCTATGAATTTTTTCCCCTCAATTTCCATGTAAGCTTTTTACTCATTTCTTCAGGCTTCAGTTTGAACTCCTTATCCTCAGGCCCCCTCCCTTCTCAATTTTTAGTTGCTGGCAGTTTGTGCTGCTTAGTGTAAGAGAGCACCACACTAGGGGTGGGTTTTGGTTTGGTTTTTTTTTTTTAATTATCTGAACAATGACACCAGTCCCGTATGTTTCTTTCCTTGAATGAAATTGCCTTTTTTTGCTGTTATTTAATCATACAACTGTTTTGAGTTCGATTGGTTCTTCATTCTCAAAAATTCTATATGAAGGAACAAGCAACAATTTTTTAAAGAAACCACTCAGAGAAAAGATATTTTGTTGTTCTTCTTGTTTTTTTGTTTTTATTACATGTTTAGGAGTTTCACGGGTTTTCTTAAATGTTTATTGATTTTTAATTTTTTCAGGACTGGTTTGAGCATTTGTTTGTGTTATTAGAGATTAATTTCCCCATAAGGTGGTATATCACTGGGTAATATTATATTCAGAGGCAAATCTCAGAAAAGGATAATTGGAAAAAACTGAAATATATTAAAGTTTGTGTTTCTGTATGAGTTGATTCTTTCCAATATCTGTTTCAGTTAGCGTATGAGTATGCTTCCACATGAATATTTTTCATTTGTTCAAAGTATTTTCCACAACAATCATCTAAATGAAATTATGATCTATGCATTCATTTTATAATTTAACTAATAATACTTTAATCAAAATGATTTAATAACAATTTAATACATATTTTTACTCTGTGTTTATATTTCACTTTGAGCAAGTATTTATAAATTTAATAAGATATTACATACTGAATTGCATTGTATTTGAAATGAAATATTTTAAAAATGATAATGTGGTCACTAATTGCAATTGAGTTTTTTCCCCCCTCACTTAAAGTAGTTTTATATATGTGAGTATTTACTGCCTTTAGATATTTGTGCATATATATAATTGCAATAGAAAATGTTTGGCTTATGTTTTGTCACTTAAGGGATTTGTAGTAGGAAACTTTTGGCCTCAGATGAGCAGCTCTCAGGTGTCCATGGGTTTATCCTGTACCTTCACTGCATGTGTATGTTAATGTTTGCAGAATTTGAGGTTGATTTTGTAAGTATAGATTTTTAAATTCATTCATATCTCAATGGAATTAAAATTTGGAGGTGGAGTGTGCTGCAATAATAAATGAAGAAGAAAGATGATTGAGTATTTTTTAAAAGAAAATAAAGGTGTTTAAAATTATTCCCAGTACTGAATAAATTTGCTGGTACTATATTGATGACAATTAGTACAATCAGTGAGATATATATTGTTGGGGAGGTGGGGGAATACAGAAAATGCAAAATATAGAGCGTTGCTTCTATTTTTGCCTCTTCTCTACGTGTACTGTATTCTGTAGGTATTCAATTATTTAATTTCAAAGTTTTATTCAGCTTCAAAAGGTTCATGTCCTTTGACCTACACAGTCTTCTTAACACCAGCTGGAACTAAGAAGTGTTTTTGCAGGACAAATAGACATGAAAAGAACAAAGAATTGGATGCAAGGGCAGAACAGGACATTCTGGTGCTGTACTCAGGCTGTAGGATATCTCTTGAAAGTAAAAACCTGATGTTCAAATGCAGTGGAATTTTCCAAGGGAGAGTAAGTTTCCTGATGCCTGAACTTTTTCTTCTGTCACTGTGAAAACTAACTTATTACATAAAGTACTACTTAAAATATTTGTGCATTGGGGAAGAATACGTTTCATTATTTAGAACATGCTTTTCCGGTTATCTGTTCTGAGAGTTTGTTTAATGAATACCTGGACAAAGACTATTAATCCTTATCTCATCTTTATACTGCACTTGATCCTCTGTTCCCATCAATATTATACATGGGTAATTCCATTCTTTATGTTGAAGTTTCTCATGAGCTGTAGCAAAGGATAAGATAGAGGGATCAACACCATGACATTTGCAATTGAGAAGACAGAGTAGTCAGTGTAAATAAAATGGTCATTACTTGGCACAATAATATTTGTGGAAAAATCTCTCTTTTTTTTTTTTTTATTTTAACATATACAAATATTGAGAAATGAAGCACTCAAATGTCAGGTATGAATTAAAAGTGACATCAGAAAACCCAGACAAATTAGCATTAGGGTGGTAGGTGGTATATGAAAGAGACACTTTGTATGATACTTCCTTCAGTTCTGCTGATAATTCTTGGATCGATACTAATTTTTGGTTATTGACAATAGTGTGTTGTAAAAACACTCCTTATTTTGAAAATAAGAATTCTTGAATCTTTCATGGAAGTTGTTCTCTAAAAGAGGATCTTAGGTAGACTGAGTAACTTCTATTTTTTTTAATTTGAATTGTTGGTCTTGCACCATGTTATTGAGGCTCTTTTATAGTTTTGTGCAATAAAATGCAGTGATCAGCTTTTGATTTTTGAATTTTCAAAGGGGCTTGTGTCAGGGTTCTTGGTAATCAGTCTCTGAATTGCAAAACATTCTCTTCTATGCTTGGAATCTGATGAACCTATTAGGGCAACCCATTAGATTAATCTAGGTTTATTTAGTTTCTGGTTTGTGCAAAGATGAAGGATTAAGTAAGAACTATGGAGTGATTACTGTAATTCTGTGTATGTATTCTGCACTACATTGGATATGCATCTGTTACCTAAAATGGGTTTTAAAATTGTGGGACACTGAGACAGCATGTGTATGTGTGGCATATATGGGTATGCTTTGGGCATCTGAAATTTGTGTCAGCTGAATATTATCTCATCATTCATTCCCTCTTGTGGATGCGCTTTTGTTTATTGAGAATGTGGAGGAACTCTGAGCTTAACCCTTCCATAGATATCCCAGGATTTATGTCTGCTTTAGTATTTTCACTTTCACTACGACCCTTAAAATATAATGCAGAAGAGAGGGGAGTGATGGAAAACTAGTAAAATTTAAGTCGTATAGACTATTTAGCATTCTTTAAGATTGAAAAAATAATTTCACCAGCAGAAGCATAATCAATATGTTGTTCTAGCAAAATATTATCTATTTACATGTTGATGTTTCAGTGCATAATCACTGCAAGAATAGCACAGTTCACTTTTTGTGTATGCATCATGGCATACACTGTCTGTGCTTGTTGCCCAGAAAGAGGTCTCGCTGACTGAATTTTTTTGACCTTTTCTTACAGGTCTAGATTAGGGCACAGCTGGAAGGTGACAAATAACTACTAGGGTCTGGTATAGAACAATTTCTTCAATCATCTGTATGTGACTAGAAATACTAATTCACCTCTTTTGGACTTGTATAGTCCACGTCTCAGTTTAAATGCTTTGTAGTGTAGAGGAGCATCTCTTAGACAAACATCTGACTTTGCTGGAGGAACACATCTCATATGCTATTGTCAACCACAAGATAATGCTTGGATTTGCCTGTACCAAGAACACTTCTACTGCAGAATCAAAAGGATACTTTCTGTTCTCTCCATGAGATGATAAGCAAGAATACCAGATCAAGAGCTAGAAGATTTTAAAGTCTGCAGTTAGAGCTCCTGTTTAGTTAGTCCATATTAATGCCTAATTATATAGGGTTGCCCAGAGATGAAGAGAGCCACAGTCACTCTGACTGTCATGATTCCTCTTTGAAGGTGAGGATGACCTGAGTGACACTGACTGCATTGTCTGTCTGCACGATGAAAACACCTTGTCTTTCCTTTTCTTATTCATTAACTGATAACTTGGTGTACGTACATTTTCAAGAAAGTTAGGGATTATGCCTCATTTTTCTTCATAGCCAATTCACAAATAAACATAGCAGGCATGTGTTTATCAAGCTGACCATCACTTTTAAAAATATTTATTCTTTCTTTGTTTGCTAAGGTCCCAGGTAAAGACTGATCAGGTTATCCTGGCTCCACAGTGTGTGTGGTCGGTAGTATCACAGCTCCAGAAAATTCATCTTCATATGGGTAAGGGTAAGATTACCTTTAGTACAGAAATGGTTAAAAGAACTTACAAACTGTTAAGATAATTGGACACACTAGTATGATTTATAGATCCACCAGGATAATTAATTTACTTTGGACTCTGATGGTTGTATTCACAAGTAGAACTAAAAAGCCTGGCTTCATTAGATTACATTAAATTGCTAAATGCACCCAGTCATACTAAACCAGGAAATACTGAAAATTTGTCAAGGTTGTGGATTTTTCTTGTCCCAGACCACAATTTTTTGTCTTTCTTCTTCCTTTTTTTCTTACATTTTTCTTTGTCAAAAAATTGCTTGAAAACTGACAGAAGGTAAAAATAAAATTGAGCATATTAACATGTTAATGTATGTTATGGAAAGGTCTTTTCATTAATGTGCTGATAACAGATGTGTTTTTATAGAGTAATCTGATGAGTTGAAGTACCGTAGCAGCCTTTGTATTTGGCAGCTTGGGAACCATAGGAACTACAAATGATGTGTAGATGTTCATTTGCATATCCTTAGTGCATCAGTTGAAATATAGTTGTTATCTCTTTAAAGCATTTGTAAAATAGCATATTTTATTCTGATATATTCATTTTTATTACTACAGAATAAAGAATAATTAATATAGTACTAGA
Organism: Nycticryphes semicollaris; assembly: GCA_013400055.1. Taxonomy (NCBI): domain Eukaryota; kingdom Metazoa; phylum Chordata; class Aves; order Charadriiformes; family Rostratulidae; genus Nycticryphes; species Nycticryphes semicollaris. The sequence continues at coordinate 123,610 of VXBJ01003743.1, read as the reverse complement.
ATTCCTCTACAATTATTTCAGATGCCCATTTCACATTAAAAAAAAAATAGTTTTGTGTGAGCAACTTTAACATGTGAACTAGAAAGGTCTTAGGTAACTGTGCAAGACTGAACACTATAGATTCCTCCTTTTATTAGAGACTGCTCCATAGTTTTGCCTTTGTAGCTTAATCACTGCCCATTCCTCATACAGGAATCAAAACTATTCTTTTTTATTTCAGAAAACTGTTTGACCTGTATTGCCTTGTCTCTCTCTCTTTTTTTTTTTTTTTTTTTTGTTGTTGTTGTTTGTTGTTCATTTGTTTGGGGTTTTGTTTAGTTTTGGTTTTGATGAGGGTGTTTTTAAACAGGAAAAAATGGTAGAAATATTGGCACCACTTTGTTGCGCCAGTATTTCACTAGACACATGAAGACACGAGTATTGGCCAAGAAAGAAATGATCTCTCTTTGTATGTTTTGAGTTTTCATATAGGCAGGGTTGCTGTTTGCAGAGACTTTATGGAACAAGGAAATAGAACTCAATATGAAATGGTTTGTTTAAAGAAAATATTTCAGACAACTTGTTGAAAAAGAGAAAAGTACAAATACTTGAAATGTAGTACATCCTCTGGGAATTTTACTTCATTCAGTTTTCTTTTGACCAGAGTGTTTCTGCCTTTCCTGGTCTAATATACACAAAGTATACAGATACTTCCATAAATAACAGTTTGTATGAAATACATAGAATGGTTAGAGTTGGAAGGGACCTTAAATATCATTGAGTTCTAACCCCCCTTCCATGGGCAGGGACACCTCCCAGTAGAGCAGATTGATCAAAACCCCATCCAGCCTGGCCTTGAACATTTCCAGGGGTGGGTCATTCACAACTTCTCTGGGCAACCTGTTCCAGTGTGACACCTGTACAGATTTTCTCACAGTAAAGATTTTCTTCCTAGTACCTGATCTAAATCTCCCCTCTTTCAGTTTAAAACCACTACCCCTTGTCCTATTGCTACACTCATTCTGTTTACCCCATCTCTCCTGTAGGCCCCCTTCAGGTACTGGAAGGGTGCTATAAGGTCTCCATGGAGCCTTCTCTTCCCCAGGCTGAAGAACCCTGACTCTCTCAGCCTTTCGTCATAGGAGAGTTGCTCCAGCACTCCAATCATCTTTGTGGCCCTCCACTGGACGCGTCCCAATCAGTCTACATCCAACATGTTTCTAGTTTGCTAATTAAAGATAATATATATGTTATAGGATATGTTTATAGCTGAGTGCATGACATTACAGGTCAGGAAGGGAGCATGTTGCCTGACTTACTTGACTCTGGAGAAATTAAAATTAACATCTAATACTATTTTAAAAATACAGCTAATTGTTGTTCTGCAACTGTTTGAAGAAGGAAAAAGTGGATATATTATTTCCAATATATTACGTTCTGTCATAAAGTATTTCTTATTTGGAACAGCAAATAAACCAGTTATCAATTTGGATTATTAAATGCAATATCACAAATTATTTTAAGCAGGCATTGCAAACATTTAAGATAATTGAAGCAGGAGAATAATGTGTTTCTTAGTCAACACGTTTCAGTTCTGATATTCATCAACAGTAGTCTGATGGGGCAACTCATAACAGGCTGCTTCAGGTTTACTTGTTCTGTGATTATGAGACAAATCACCTGGTGGTCATTGCTGCAACTGTTTCGGTCTTTGCTTAACCTAGATCTTTCCCTGGAGTTGTCTTCCATCTGTACTTTGAGAGTTAGTATTTTATTATCTTCTGACATAAGTTCAATGAACAAAGATTATGATTTTACTAGCTTCTCTCCTCTTCCTCCTTTCTTCCCACCTCCCTCTGGGTGAATTTTTTTGATGTTACAGTAGCACTATAAAGAACAACCTTCAGAAATCTCTTAGAATTTATGATGGCTTTTTTTTTTTCTGAATCTGTCAGAAAAAGTATTAGATGAAATAGACATATTCTTATAAATTCAAATTTCATCTTTTTGTGTATTCTTACAGAAAGTTTTCTGAATTGTAATGTGTGGAGGAGGCTTGGGTTTGTTCTATTTTAGTTTGGAGTTGGAGTTTTTTGGGGTTTTTTTTATAAATATCTACAAGTTAAACAGTAAAAAACCAAAAAAAAAGTTTCTCCACCCTAAATTATGTAGTGGTACCAGTAATTCTTCACAACAATAAAAAAAAAAAATCACTGAACTTCTTTTAATAGAGAAAATACAAAGAAGTGGTTGAATATTCTGATAGCCAGACAAATTTTCAGGGCTATTAAGTAGGGTTTTTTTCTACCCACAAAACCAAGCACATTTGATAGAGAATTTGTTGAAACAGTAAAATGGGTGATCTGTAAGAAGAGGTTAGCAAGCTTTTTGGGTTTTTGCTCTGTAATGATGAAGAAGAAACAAAAAGACATCTTATTCAGGAAAACAAAACAAATGGATTCTAGACTCCTTTCAGTAATCCCATGTTGCTCTTACCATTACAATTAATGTAGTCTGACACATAATCAAAGAAGAGTCTGTTTAGATATCAAGGCAGAAAGTTCTCAGGCCAACACAGATATTCTAGTATAGGGCAAAATCATAAGTCAAACATCAGAAGACAAATAAGCTTCTCTTCTTACAGACCAATAAACACTCACTATTGTTTTTTAGCCATTAATTCATAGTATGATTTATACAGACCCATCAAACCTGCTTTCTGACTACTTCTTCCATTACATTGTGATGGAAATGAATGATCCAAATAAAATTAGTAGGTTTGAGGACTGCTTGATCATACTGTATGATGAGTTTTAAATAATTCAATCCTTAATGGGTACCCAATATGCTTAAATTGTATTTCTAATTTTCCTTTAAATAGTTTGCATTGCTAATTTACTTCTAAGAGATTTCTGCCAATCAAGTTATATACTTTCTGCAAACTGCTTACATTCCTGTCAAAGCGTACTTGTTATACTAAACACCCACATTCTGTTCTAGTTCCATTTTAGTTACTTTTTTTTTTTTCCAATCTTTCCTCCCACAGACTGTTAGGGACTTCTTATTGATGAGCATCCAGAAAACTGAACGCAATATTTATTTTTAAAATCTAGTCACTGAATCAGTGCAGATCTAGACAGTACCGAAAAAGGCAAATCTCAGGTTATGAAAGCTGTGTGTGGGTGTTCTTTCTCGCTTCCTTCCAAAGCAGCTGTTCCGCACCAGCGGTTCTGCCACTCTTGCAACAAGGCACAGTGCATGCCAAAGCCAACAGCACTGCTCCATTCTTCTTCAACCCCACTTAGTAAATATTCCCTTTCAATGTTTCATTTTCCACGTATCAAGAGGTGTCAAGTAAACAGTGGAGTCTGAACAGTTTATACATGAGAATAAATAGTCTTTGGACAGGGTACTTGAGTTCAAAATGTAGCATGAGGAACATTCTTTTTTCTTAGATAATACATTTGCATTAATTTGTGTGTTAAGATATTGTATGGTAACAGTCATTATCCTGTGTAAACTTTACATTGGGATAATAAGAACATTGTTAATGCTTTAGAAACACACTCTACATATTCTCATTCAGGGAAACATTAAGAGATTTTTAGCTTTAACAAGCAGAATTTTCCCCTTGGGAGCATCAGTATAGAAAGCAAGCCAGCTCAGCTAGTTTGTCCACTATGATAATTTAAGGCTAACATAATATATTAATGCACAACAACAGCATTAAGAGAATTCATAATTTTCAGGCAGGTTTTTATTCTGTTCAGATGCAGCATGTGCAAACGAAGAAAGGATTTTATTTTTTTTGGCTGTGAAGTACCTAAAAAAAAGTGAAGGTGTTGACCCACTATTCATTTCTTATTTAAATTCTCCTTAGCCAAGCAAAATTTCCTTTTGAAATTCATCACTTGACTTCCATTGAAGTTTTGATAAAAGAACTTTGGTATTTGTTCCCAATGGTGAATTCTTTCATTTTCTTTCCTCCTACTTTTTAAAAGGAGCTTTATATGTATTGTACCATGTTATTACATATGTGCTAACATTCATGCTTACTGCAATTTTGCAGTAGCAGCTTCTGCTATATAATTTCCCATTCATCCTTTTTTTTTTCTCAGCTGATATAGAAGATTTCAGGGACTTGTAAATGTGTTCCTTGTGGCAATTTTAGAAAATTTCATCTCAGCTTCTACTCCGAGACTTGTCCTCAGTAACAGTTTCTGTGGCTTTGCATGTCTTAGAGACTACTCCCATCATTAGCTTTTAATGTATCTAAGTTTGCCTCTCAGACTTTACTTCCAATGACTTAAAGGGGAGTTGCATCTCAGTAAACAGGAACAGACTTGCACTACAGAGAGCCAAATTCCCTTTCTGGCAGTTTGGATCATGTATGACAAGGAGGTGTTGTACAGTTTGTCTGAAATTTCTTTCTTCTTTTTTCTTTCTTCTTCTTTTTATCTTTCTGCTTTTTTTTTTTTTCTTTTCCTTCTGTTAAAAAACTTGTACTTGCTCTACAGAATCTAGGAATTATATTCTTTAGCATCATGTATTTAGAAGGCATATTTAGCTAGATGGCCACGTAGGTCCATGCTCTAAAGATAACCTGTACAAAAAATAAATGAATAAGCAGACATATGTCAGGATTAAGTCCCGTGCTGTATACACCAGAAAGACATGAGGTAGTAAAGGGCTTATGCTGAGTACATGTTTGGAAGGTCTAATGAAAAATCTGCTGGAATCCTAGGGACAAAATGGCAAAAAGATGCCATCTACTGCTACCCCACTTTTATGGGGAGGAGTTTAGCTGATGGTTTGTTTGCTAACTGCACTTTTTTAGTGGTTTGGGTTGGCTTTGTTTTGCTTTGTTTATTAAAGTCTGTATTAGATAAACAGCATTTGAAGAGTTGTTGCTTTAGAGACCATCTACCAATAGTAAAAACCTTCCGCACATTATACTTGGGACACAATAGAGAACTGCTTCAAGAAATCTATTAACTGTAGATGGTTTGTTGTCAAGTCTTCATTACTGAGCGTATTTTTCATTTTAAGCTATGGTCTGAGGCCACAGTTGCCTCCTACATTGCCTCACGTCTCGCTTGTTTGGGGAATACCAGCCCTTGGGACAAACAAATTAGAATTCTTAATCCTACATAAAGACATGTTAGAATCATAGGATCATCTGGGCCAGAAGGGACCTTCGAAGGTCATCTAGTCTGACCCCCCTGCAGTCAGCAGGGACACCCCCAACTAGACCAGGTTGCCCAGGGCCTCATCGAACCTCCCCTTGAATATCTCCAGGGAAGGAGCCTCAATCACCTCCCTGGGCAACCTGGTCCGGTGCTCTACTACCCTCATTGTAAAAAGTTTATTTGTAATATCCAATCTAAATCTGCTTTTCTTCAATTTAAACCCATTGCCCCTTGTCCTGTCACTACAGGCCTTTGTAAGTAAGCTTTCCCCAGTCTTCCTGTAGGCCCCTTTCAGGTACTGGAAGGCTGCTATTAGGTCTCCCCGGAGCCTCCTCTTCTCCAGGCTGAACAACCCCAGCTCCCTCAGCCTGTCCTCGTAGCAAAAGTGCTCCAACCCCCTGATCATCTTTGTGGCCCTAAATTTAGATGTTACTAGATTTTCAGAAGTGATAACTGTTTTTATTCCACTTCTTTAGTCCACTCTTTAAGTCACCGTATCTAACACTCTCAACATGACAGGCAAAGCCTTACCTTTAAAAGCAACAAAACTTATGAAAGAAACTAGATTTATTTGACTGGGTTTTGCAGCCATGCAAAATTTATGTCTCTGGAAGTTTTAATAAGGGCCTGATTCATTCAATTCTCTTGACATCAAGAATATCTTTGGAGCATTTACTGTGCTTTGTTTTCCTCAGTGCACAATTCAAATAGCAAGGTCATTGTTCTTTCGCTTTTGAAGACCATAATCACTGATAGGTATGTTTTTGAATTGTATTGCATGTCTTCCCCCCTGCTAATCTCACTGAGTAAGTTTCTGGAAAAAAATTAAGCCTTGATATCTAGTATTGGTATTGGAAGTTTTAGTATGTTAGAGATAGTCACAAAATGTCCTTTCAGATTTCTATTTTTGTTTTTAAGTTGTTGAAATTTTGGAAATAATCAACAACAAAAACATTGTTACTATGAATTTAAAATGTACTGGGACATGTATAATATTATGGTTTGGGTTTATATTGTTGTTCAGTTTAAATCTACTGCAGTCAGTTGGGGTCCATTGAATGTGTGCTTTGCCTCAAAGTCATAATTCTCATGTCTCCTGTGATTCTTTTAGCTATTTTGTATGGCTTCAGAGTGACAGATTTAAGTCTTTTTATAGTTATTGAAGTTGAAATTTATCTTGATTCTAGTCTCTCATATTTTAGTGGAATCTGCAACAGAAATAAAATTTTACATTTAGGAGAACTCTCTGGTGATCTTTTATCTAGTATATCAGATACAGAGTTTGATAAACTTTTTTTAATCATCTGCTGCAGACAGATCTTGTGAGACTTCATCTTCCTATAGTTATATTTCTTGTTAACACAGGCATTTTAGTTCAAGTCATTTGAATTTCTGACTCCGGATTGCTGGTTTGCAGATATTGAAAATACTCGATTACTGTTGATGCCTTGGTATACCATTTTTGGTGCTGGGCAAGTACTTCAATGAGGACTTTTGAGAAGAATTTTATTTATTTTATTTTGCAAGTTCTGGAAAAGAGAGTGAGTTCTTAGATGGATTTTTTTTGGTGGTTTTTCTCTTACGTTCATATAAATAGTGAGATTTTTGAGAAGACCTACCATAGGTCTTCTAAGTACTGGGAGTTGCAGTAGCTTTTACAGTAATATTACAGGTTTTAAAATTTATAGGGTAGCTTTATTTGCTGCGTGATCTTTTGACTAAAATTGAGCTATTTATTTCTTTTACATGCTTCATATGAATGGGTACATGGGTTTTTTTTGTTTTTTTTTTTGAAAGTCACTAAAAGGATAATGAATGAGACTTCTGGATAGTAAAGAAATAAGGATGAAAGAAATTAGTGTTCTAAAGATTTTTAAGAAAACCAAGACCTTTATTAAAGATCATTGCATCTTTTCTGTTTTGCCCTTAAAATTACTTCAAAGCATGTGAAAGAACTACGCAACCAAATGCTTGTCTGTAGCTTTGCATGTATTTAGGAAGCTGTATATTTTCTCAGGCATAAATGTAACTTGAGGCTTACTAGGCCCAAGAAGCCTCATAGAAGGCAATTATTTTCCTATGTGTACGATAAAATCACACGTTTGCAACACTTTTGTTTAACTGCGTATGAAAGGATGTGGGTTTAAAACTTTGGTATGTGCCTATTAACTCCTAACATTTTCAATTTATTTGTAAAGTGTTTTTGAAACTTGAAGTGAATGGCATCAGTCAAGTTCATCATGTTCTGTTCTCAGTAGAGAGTATTAGAATATTGGAATATGGCAACTGGTTGTTTCATTTTAGAAACGGGTTTTTGAGCTCCAGTCACATCTGCTAGGCAAAATTTCTTAGCAAAACCACGAATCGTTCCTTGTTGAGTTCCTTAAGGTGTGGCAGGGCCATTATAAGGTTTGTTTAACAGAACAAACTGCTAGTGTCAATTCTGCCTGTATATCATGCTTTGCTACAAAAAAAAAGTCTTGACGACATCTAAAAATTGCAGTAATAGACAAGTTTACTAAACTGAGTCAGGCTTTTTTACTGATTCATTTTATAAAAACATCTAGTTTTTTCAAGGTGTTTAACAGACTTTAGAGTTTGTAAAGTAACAGACAGGGATACTCTCCTAAACAGCAACCAGTCACATATTGCATCTAAAGGTGGAAACCAGAAACTTTATGCATGCATTTAATTAATAATTATTATTTTATAAATCCTGATCCAAAGAAATTAATAACTTAGCTTATTTGCTCAAGGGATGCATTTCTTTTTGAACAGGATAAAAGATATTAGCAAGTTAATATCTTCCCACTGTGGTGGAAAGTGAGTGAAAATTAATGAAGATAATAGGCTTTACTCAGATCATTTCATTATTGTCATAGCTTTACCTGCCCTGTTTTATGAGTGCGTTATTGTCTGCAGTGGAATTATTGTCTTAGCTCTGCCTGAATTACTTTATAAAACAGCTAAAAGGGATCAAATTACATAGATTAAGTATTTTTACATCTTGTTGCTTTCATTAATTGCTTGTGTGTGTTGTGGGGTTTTTTTGATGTGGCTTTCCTGATGGTTTGTAGAAGTAGGAGGAGGTATTTTTATTTTTGAACTACATGCAGGATACATACATTCAAATAAAAGTTTCTACTTGTCGACTCTCCTGATTTCTCATTTTAAAATGAACCATGTGACTGTAGATAAAACTGAAGTTCCCAAAACAGGAATTGAAACTTCCCCCTTTCTTAGATGATTGGTTCTTCAGGGTCGCTTCTCTGAAGGATGCCAAGATTTATCTGTCTTCACTAGAATATGGGAATAAATAGGGTACATAAGCTGAGAAAGTCTCCCTAAATAATTGTTCACAGGAATAGCCAAGGACTCTACTAAAGATGCCAGTATGTGGTGACAGGCTCAAATTACAGCCTTAAGAGCCTGCAGAGTTCATCTTTTTACTTTTAAATTTTGCTGAGGTATTTAAATATTTCAAATAATACTGCTCTCACAAAATGTCAGTTTCAAACAAGAACCTCAGCCAAAAGCAGAAAAATACCTGAATTGGTCCAAATGATTTATTTTATTTTCCACTGTCTAATAAAAAATTGAGGTATTTAGACAAAAATTAACAATGCCTACAATAAATGTTGCTTTTGTGGGAAATTCATTGTAGGAATTGGAAAAGCTTTTGAAATAGAAAATTCTCTGCTAACTCTCTGGGGTAGATTATTAAACGTTTCTTGTTGCTGTTGTATTAGTTCAATAAAATATAGTAATATCAACACATACAGCACATTTTTCTGTGTGACATGAAGTGCTCCCTTAACACCTGAATTAAGTAGAGTCACCACTTGCCTGTAGTAGCCAGGGCTTAGCTGGTGTTGCTAGCCAGCACATGTTTTTGTATTTAGTTTGCTAGGCATATTTGCTTTCCCTTCAGCTCTTATTCTCTATATGGCATGCCAGCATTTCTTAGTTCCATCACATCCTTATGCTTGCTTTCAGTTTTCATTTTTTCTCATGCCAAATTTTTTGCCAAATGTTCTGTTTCTTCTATGGATGTGTTTGCAGCAGGCTCCCTCCAAGTGTCTGTGTTTCACATTTGAACAGCTCATCAGCGGCCATATCAACTTCTCTTGCTGGGAATTTGTTTTCTTCCTCAAAGAGATCTTTGCAGCTTGATGTTGACAGCTTTTGTCTTCCCCTGAGGCAATTTTCTTTAGGTTCTCTGGGTAGTCTGTCGGCTGCTTTTGTAGAAATAAAAAGGCAAACTACTATGCTAATTACTTCAAATATGGTTTGCATGTAAAAATTGCTACAAGTGGTGAGGACATTGTTTTGACCCTTTCTTCTGGACATAATCATTCTGACTGTGTATGCATCTTTATGCCTTGCAAGTATCCAGGTTTCTTTCAAAAAAAAAAAAAATTTAAAATTTTAATAGTTACTGGGCTTTTGACATTTTTTTTTTTTGTAAAGCTCACAGCATCTGCTGATTTGAAATACTCCTTTACCCAGGCTGAAAATGAAAATGTCTCTACTCATATTTCTTTCTCTTCTTCTGCACCTCCTTCACACAAGTGACAAACGGAGTCATAGGAGGGAGGAAGGATCCTTAGTATGCTGACAGCTCCTGATCACTTTCCATTTGCAGATCGACAGAAAAAGCTCTGTGACCCAACATGGGTGGGACTGTGGGAAGCGTGAACAGAGTTTGACTTCTTGGTGACATTGGAGGAGGTGTTATGTGGCAGGTGGCAATGTAGCAGTCTTGTGGAGACCAGTCAGGAGTAATGGGCTGGAAAATCCAAGGTCATCAGTGCAGTATCTTCCTGATGCTTACTACTGGTGTTGCATAAAGCAGTGGCTCAGATTATTTAAAGCACAATTGGAGGCAGAGGGGGGGGCGCTTGATACAGCATGGTGTTCCTTTCTGCAGAGACTCTGTTTTTTAGGTGAGACTTACCTTATTTCTCTTTTTAAAGACAGGTGCTCTTTTGTTCTCTCCTTTGACAACTGTCATCCTTTCCTGAAGTCATGCAGGCTTTGGTACCTACAGGTAATGGGGCATGTAATGGGGAATCCAGCCCACAGCCCATTAGACTATTTGGAGCACTATTGATCCCACCCATCCACTGCTTCATTTCAGAAGTGTTTGCCATTTCTGAACCAAGCTTGAAAAAGGGAACCAAGTTACAAGGGCAAGATGTACCTCCCTGTGAAAGGTCGTGGACAGCCAGCTCTAGGTGGCCCTGCTTGAGCAGGTGACTTGGACCAGATGACCTCCAGAGGTCCCATCCAGCCTCAGCCACCCTACGAAGTTCAAAATCCCCGATGACTTTTTTCTGACCAACCCTATTTTCTTACATTGGAACACAGTGAACTTCTTGCTCTTACATTGCTCCCACACACTTGTGTAGGCTGGATGTGACTCTAGTCTGATGCCTTACTGTGTTTCTGGAGACTGATGGAGAATGTCAGACTAAAAAGATGGGAGAGTGATCTCTGCTGAAGAGCAGAGTTTCTGCTTTTTCTATTTGAAGAGCTAATTATAAAACATTTTCCAAATTTTGCTTAATTCCAATGGCAGATATTTGCAAATTCTAGCAGTAGATTATATAAACCATCATGCTATCCATCCAAGTAGTTCAGAATATGTTTCTGTTTGGGTGGGTGTGTTTTTTACAGCTTGATCAGTTTTATATTTTTATAGGAAAACTTAAATTGATCCTTGTTTTTCTATTTTGCTGTAGAGCTGTCAAAGAAGCAATCTCTAGTTTGCAGATGTGTGGATTTGAGGGGCAAGGAGAACTGGTTTCAAACTAAATCTGAGAAATCACACATCTGAATTCTCTGACAAATAAAAACTTTCTGTCCCTTTAGATTTTTAGGTGAAACTGATGTCCTTGTCAGCATCTCATATGATACCAGTAATGAAGCTGCCAACGTTGTCAACTCCACTGGGCTAGCTGCCTATTTCCTTCAAGGTTTCAAGATCCAGGACAGCCCTGCTAGCAGACTCCCTGGGGCTATTGCTCTGCAGCTTCAAGAGGCCCTGGCTCTGGAGCAAACTAATAAATTATATTTGACTTCAGCCAAAAGGTGCAGTTGTAACTGCCCAGGGGCCAGAGTCATCAGGAAACCAGGTAAAAGATTAAGCAAAACTGATGATGCCCAGTGTACTTAAAACATAATGTTTATGAATTAGCTCTTCTTTGAAGACACCTGGTTTCATGTTAATATCCCTAACTAATTCTACCTTTCAAACCAGATCAGACAGATCTGGTATGGTTGCGAGGGCTGGACTGTGCAGCAGATGTCTAGCTTTGTGTAGCTAAAGAGGAGGTAAGATGCACAGGCCTGTCAGATATTTTTTTACCTTTTAAATCAGATCAATTCAGCTCAGTAGATATTCGAAACAGAGACACTCTGCCTACATTTTGAAGTTTATGCAATTGAAACATATTTTTGCTATACTCCAGATACCTCTTTGACTTGACTTTTGATCATCTTCTACTATGACTCAGGGAGGGCAACGTAAGCTCACTGCATCACACTTTTACATCTGTCTATGTGGCTTTTCTTGTTCTCACCTGAATCTATGTACTCAGAAGATGAGATAAAGTTGTCCAACAAACCATCTCTCTGGATCAAAAGACTCAATTCTTTCTTAACCTTCATCCTCCCCCTTTATTATGCAGCCTGCCAGCCTCTCCACTTCCTCTTTTTGACTCTAGTCCATTCATGTCTTTTACTCCTACATTCATACTGTAGCCTTCATCATTTCTGGTTATCCCACTTTTTCAGAATTCACTTGCTTATATCCTGTAAGTTTCTAGAAACAAACTCTTACCAGCTACATTTTCCTGCTCTCCCTTCTCCAATACCTGCAAGCATATGCTCTTAAAAGGCATTCTTTAAACAAACTGAGAAAAATAACTCCTCTGGAAGTTAGCACAATTTTCTTGAGGAGGTTCAGGGTATTTCTGCTATTGAATTTGAGGCAGTGCATGCAGTACACCCGTGCTATGTCTGTGTTGTCTTGGCTGAATATGCTATTCAGCACAATCATGTAAATTTAAAATTAAAAAGTAAGAGTTTTATTTCTTTAGCAGAAAATTAGAGGAGCTAAGACAGCTCATTTAGCATGGCAGCATTCCATTGAGCTGAAAGGTAATTTTCAGGGACTGCATCTTTGGTAAGTATTGCTGCAGCAGTGGGGTAGTGATTTTAATGTGCAGTGCTGCATTTTAATAGCCAATTGAGATGGCTATTAAGATATAGCATTGTACATTAACATCACTACTGCACAGAGAGCGGCTGGTGACTGCTCCTCAGATGATGGCTCTCTCTGCACTCTGCTTCATAGCAATGGTTTTCATAGTAACTTCTCTGATCTCCTGCAAGGGAAATAAAAATCATTATCTACTTAATATTTCACACTGTGTTGGGGCAACCAGATCACAGGGAGAGAGAGCAGGAGAGTAGGGATGTGATGCTGAGGGGCTGGGGGCGACGGGGTGGGAGCAGAGGGAAGGAAGAGGGACAGAGGAGGAAAGAGTGTGAGAGAGAAAATTCCCTTGTGAAAGGATCACTTCTTGGTTTTCGTCTAGTACTCACCTCGGCTCAGTGAAAATCTAGCTTGCAAATGCTGAGTCTTGGGATACAGTGCTTAAGGGAAGGACTGTGTAGCAGAAGTAGCTGTGTGTAGCTAAAGAGGCAGTAAGATACCAAAAATTGTTAAGACCCTGGGAAATCTGAGAAATTGCAAGGAAAAAGGTACAGCTGAAAAATCATGTGTAGCTTGAAAACTCATCAGAAGTGTTTAAGAAAATCATTCTACTTATACCCTTTACGTGTAGAAGTAAGGTCCTAATCAGTTACTTACAGTATGATTAGGTATTTCCTTGTCTATAGTTTTCTGCTCTGTTCTGATGTGAAAACATTTTGCTTACTGTCAGTCTCTGCAGTTCACAGGCATCTTGCAACATTTGCATAGCTGAGGTTTTCAAACTGTTTTCCAGTGAAAAGAACTTGATTACACCTGAACAACCTTCCTCTCAAAAATATGGAAACTACAGGAAAAGCGTCTGTGACATTATGGTCTTCTGTCTCTCTTACAATACTTGTGAAATCACTCAGAATACAGGAAAAATATTAGTTCCTGTAACTGCAGATAGCCTAGGTTAGTGTTAGGAAAGGATGTTTTGCTAAAAGTTGGCATAGCAGAGGGAAAGATGTATTCAGAAACTCCATTGAATTGCCTACTGTATACTTTTATGTCTTCATTTTCCTTGGAAACGAGTTACAGCAATTATCTATCATATGACTTATTTTCTGAAAACTGGCTTGAAGCAGAGCTACAGAGGACACTTATTGAGATCAGTATCTCTGCCTTTCAAATTCTTTTAAATTCACATTCTGTTGAGTAGAAATGCTTATGAGTGTGTTTGTTAACAGATTTTTAAAAACATGATAGACACACTTGCCAGGAAATTGTGAATTGCCTTGGTTGTTGCTTAAAAACAAATTAGTATCTGTGAATTCTCATAAATTCCAAGACATTATACTCTTCAGGCTTTTTTTTTTTTTTTTTTACTGCCTAAAATTTCAGACTATAAGTGTTGACTTTTTTGCTAAGCCTTTTGAAAGACAAAATCATGTAACAGTATCACAACAATTAGATTTAAGATGACACGCCTAGAGAGATAGCTGTTTAATATTTAACCTGCTAAAGAATCTATTAGTTTTTAATAGCCTGCCTGTCTGTACTTTGTAGTATGACAGCAAAACTCATCAACTGTGTGAACTTTCTTACAGCTCTATGGGTTATAAGATTCCATAATTGCAAGAATAAGGTAAAATTAGTTTGGTAAAATTTTATTTTGGTGTTTTCACTGTTAGGAGTTAATTTACCAAGAACTGTATTTCTCTTTAAAATATTTCACAAATACAGTGATGAAAGTCTTTTTAACACGAATAATTAGTTCAGGTTAAAGAATATCTACTCTGTAAACACCTATTATATGTAAAATCATAGATGGATATTTCTCATCTCATCTCATTCAGCATCTGCAATGTCCCTAATGAATTAGTGACTGACAGTACCAGCAGGCTAAAGCTTAACTATGTAGAGTGATCAAACGGCTGGGAAAGAGAAAACAATGTGAAATGGTAAAGATTTGGAGTATTTTTTAAAATTATTTTAATGTGATAATGTTGGCTCAAGGAATTTTTTGGTTTTTACCAAGCAAAAAGTGATGAAACATTCACATTCTTTGCTGCATGCCACATTCTGCTGTTCTAATTCGGAAGAGCCAATTGAAACGTATGTTTGTTTTTTCTTTTCACATGCTGTCTTTAAAACTCTGAGGAAATAGAGCAGCAGTTCAGCATTTTCATGCTGATATGCACCACTAGAGGCCATCATATACCTCCTTAAATATTAGATAGATATGCAAATTATTCTAGAGATTATGAGAATACTCAATGAATGCAAAAGTCTATATAAAAGGGCATGGGAAAACTTCTTATCTGAGAGAAGACTATCACAACTGATTAGTGTGAACACCACGTCTTCTCAGGCTAATTCTAATTGATTCAGAGCACCTATATTCTCTCGTACATTCCTGCGTAACCTTTTAGTAGATCATCAAGGATATGTAATAAGTGAACTCGGGAGATTGTAACTGTTATGCATAGTCTGCAGATCTTCTGAATCAGTAGATACAGTAAAGCTTAGAAAATACATGTGAATATTTTAGGTTGATTTCTGTATGGTTGGATTGGAAATTAAATAGCTCTTCCTTTTGTCTTCTTCCCATCTGGAAAATGGGATGTCATTCTTGATCTCTCACACACTACTTATCAGGATTCATTAATAAGCTAACAAGTAGCTACTGCCTGAAGTAACTGACTGATATATAAAGACATCTTTATGTTACACAATGATACTCTTGAATCATGGAAACAAATGATTGACTTTATAGACGAGGAATGACAGGCAGCATAATTTTAATTGGGAAAAAAAATCAAATTAGTATTCATTTCTTACAATCAAGATGTGTTAGCAAAAGTAATACAAAAGGGTGGTAAGTAAAAACTGGTTTTACAATGGGTTTAGATAACTTTATGAAAGGGCTATGGTGTGGCACAGATCTTATCCAGGAGACCTCCTCTAGTCCTTTGTTTTTCAGAACACTTCTTCACACAAACTAAGCATTCAAAGAAATGTTAGCTTACTTTACTTTGCTTTTGAAGACTTGCTGCTATGGTACTTTTCCTTATATATTAGATTATTAATCTGTGAATACTTTGCATGTGTGTTTGAGAAGGAAGTAATGAGAGTAGAAGTATTGTATTATCTTAACCAGCCTGGTATGCAGTATTTTCTCATCAGAATGTTGAATGGAGAGAGAAGATCAAGATAAACAACAAATGTCAAGTACTCAAGTACTACTGTAGTACCTCCAAACTACTTGTCTGATAATACACGCAGAAGTAATCTGCCTGCTCTGCAGTGTATTCAAGTATTTTTAAAATAAGAAAAGGATAATGTATGTAGCCAAAAATTAAAAACTTTGAATATAACAGAGGTGATACAGTATTTTTGTCACAGTACATGCCAATTTCTATTTTTTAGGGATTATTTCATAATTTTTGTTGGTTTTATGAAAATGAACTTGTCCTTCAAAATTATAATGGAAGACTTCAAAATAATTACACAGATCAGCAGATATTCTGAGATTATCAGGAAGAAGTCATGCAAATTTTATTTTTTTCCACTAGATTTGGAAAACACAAATAAAAAATTTACAAAGCTCAGGATAATTGATAAATCTCTTGATAGAAGAGATAATCAGATGAAATAAAAAAGCAATAGGGAAAAGAGGCTGATATGACAGCATGACTCAGTTTCCAGTGGCTTCTGAACTGATGAATAAAACTGATACCCACCACGTGTAACTTCACTTCAAAGAGACAAAGGAAATATGTAATTTCTGGCGTTATTTTTGAAGTAAGTTTCATTTCAGAAACATATTTTTTCTCAAATTAATTAAAGTTGTAGATAATTGTCTTGCTCTTTATCTTACAGCATTTTTCTAATATGTGCAGTATTCTTCATTTTAAACAGGTTTCCCAAACTGATATGTAACAAACTGATGTACAACATGCCATTTAGCTTAATTTTACTGCTATGAGAACCATAAGGATTTTCTGCCTATGCTTTGGACACCAGCTCAACAAGATTGCTGAGGAGGGCAACGTGTAAATAAGGTCAATTTCTCATCTTGAGAACAATCAACTCCATAAAAGAATAGAAGGTGGATTTTATAGAAATCTATATGATCTAGTCTTGAATAATTTCTATTTCTGCACTACATATGTTTCATGGGTATCTGTGCGGAAATGGAAATTGCCAAGAGTCAATGGAAATGAAAGCATGGTGCAAACATCTGACTTGTGGTGTAAATGTGCTTCATACAGTCTTTCCTTTCAGGGCTTGGACTCTTGGTGAAAATGGTGTATTTCCAATCTGTAAGGCTTCTGGACACAAACTAGCACATCAACATTTTTCCACTGAGTCAATCTATCAACTTAAATGCTTGTTGACTCTGAGAGGACTGAACCATGCTATGGTGTAGACATGTGATTTGGAGCATGTTGCTTTTCATCTTTGTGACTCAATTTCTCACCTGGGAGATGGTGATAACAATGCTAATGTGTCTCATTATTGTCTTGCCTATTTAAACTGTAAACTCTTTAGGGCAAGGACTGTCTCATACCATATGTCTTCACAGAGATTGGCAGAATGAGTCACTGATTGCATTTGGGGTCTCTTGGTGCCACTATAATTAAAAGAGAGACAATAATATTAAAAAGAAAGAAAAGGGAGAAGGTAGGTCTGGTATCAAGAGGCTTGCATATTTCCTGGTAGCAACCCAAAAGCAAGAGAAAAGTTTATCTCCAAGGAGAATCCTTGCTTTTTCAACCTTCTCAATTGCAAATGTCATATTGTTTTTCAAAGTATAGTAGGGAAGCTTTGCAAGCAGGGTAGTGCAGAAGCTAACGGGTGGTATTTTACCATTACAGATCCTAACTCTAAGAGAAGGACAAGTAGTTTGATCTACTAAGGGTGTGGGTTGGAGAACAGATCAATTTTTTAATAGAGTTGCACCTATAACACTAAAGTGTTGCCTCCTTCCTCATTAGAAGATGAACAGATGTTTCTGAGAGGGGGTGACGTGTTTGCATTCACGGGTGGAGAAAAGCAAGCTGAAGTGAGAGGGGTGGAGGCTGTTTCACATTCTGCTGGAACACATCACCTGCTGACAGAGTTCTATTCTGTCCCAGTTAATGGTAAGAAGTCTTTCACCCTTATTTTTATGCAGTAGGATAAGACTCATGAAAGGTGTTCTCTGGTTACTAGAGATGACTGCTGAAATATAATCCTATATGCTAATATCTCCAGCTTTGGCATTTCTGAATCCATGTCTTATTTGAAAATGTTCCTAAAATTTGAGTCCAGTACTCATTTTTTATGTCAGCTTAGGACTGCTCTGCAGAACTAGTATATTTTCCCTTTATTCAGGAGTTGATCAAATACACCACATACAGTAAATCCCTGTTTACACTTTGTCCTTTTTGTCGAAGTCTGTGCTTCAGCATAGTCTATTTTATCTCTGGGTGATGTTAAAACCAAGAAGTTCCTTCAGATTTTTCTCAGTTTTTTTGCCTGGTGAGTATTTGGCTAGATTTATTTTTATAGCCCATAGGAATGTTTCACATGGATTATGTAAAGTGGGCAGCAAATAGGGATTTGATCTGAAGGCTTTTATGATTTTCTGTTTGTATCCTGGCACAGAATGAGAGCAAAAATACATCATTATTATTTAACTAACCCATGCAGTTCACAATTTAGACTCTTGTTTAATACTCACATGTCCAGCAATAACCCACAGTGTTTGTAGAAAGAATTAGGACCGTGTTTATAAGGATATTCTGTGCTGAAGATTACAAGAGCCAAAGTTTCATGTCACTATGTCCCTTTTATTAGGGCACATGCTGGGACCGGTACGGTTTAACATTTTTATCAACGATATAGGTAGAGGGATTGAGTTCACCAACAGCAAGTTTGCAGATGACACCAAGCTGTGTGGTGGTGTCGATACACCAGAGGGATGGGATGTTATCCAGAGGGACCTGAACAGGCTGGAGAGGTGGGCCCAGGTGAACCTCATGAGGTTCAACAAGAGCAAGTGCAGAGTTCTGCACCTGGGCCCAAACAATCCTCACTATCAATACAGACTAGGAGATACAGTATTAGAAAGCAGCCCTGAGGAAAAGGACATGGGGGTCCTGATGGATGAGAAGCTGGACATGAGCAGGCAGCATGCATTTGCAGCCCAGAAGGCCAATCACACTCTGGGCTGCCTCAAAAGCTGTGTTGCTAGAAGATGCAGAGAGGTGATTGTGCCACTTTGCTCTGGTGAGACCTCCCCTGGAGTACTGTGTGCAGGTCTGGAGTCCTCAATATAGGAAGGACATGGACCTGAGGGAGCTGGGGTTCAGCCTGGAGAAGGAGGCTCCAGGGAGACCTAATAGCAGCCTAGCAGTACCTGAAAGGGGCCTACAGGCTGGGGAGAATCTGTTTACAAAGGCCTGCAGTGACAGGATGAGGGGCAATGGCTTCAGGCTGGAGAAGAGCAAATTTAGACTGGACATTAGGAATAGGTTTTTTACTATGAGAGTGGTGGAGCACTAGAACAGCTTGCCCAGGGAGGTGATTGAGGCCCCTTCCCTGGAGATACTCAAGGGGAGGCTCGACGAGGCCCCAGGTGACATGGTCTAGTTGAGGGTGTCCCTGCTGACTGCGAGGATGTCAGATTAGATGCACCTAGATGTCCCTTCCGGCCTGGACCATCCTATAACTCTATGATTACTCATAAAAAGCTCCAAGCTTACTTTAGACTTTTCACAAACTTCCAATATATATTCTGAATTTATAATTTATAGTTTATAATTCCAATTCATATTCTGAAATATAAAACAGGTTATTGGTTGTGCATTTAGATTTTCCAAAATGGGGTTACTGGGTTAGTAATGAGAACTTCCCATTTGTTACATTGCAATAGTTCAAATATGAACATTTGGACAGAACTGAAAAACTCTAACATTTATTTTCTGCCACAATGCAGTCCTCAAGATCTGGATGAAAGGAGCTCTTGACAAAATAAAATACCGTATGCATCTGAGACACAAACTGAAACACAGAGATGGTGGGGAAAGCAACCTTGCCTGAAAGAAAACTTACTTAAACATCAAGAGCTTAAATGACCCTTGATGGCCATGCACTCACACACTTTGGTTTTATTTCCCTTTCCTTTTTATGTGTATTGAGCCTTATAAATGGAAAACAATGCTTGTTCTTTCAGCAACTCTTTAAATTATATTGGTATTCTTCACTTTATTTTTTAGCATCTTGATCCAAGTTTGTGTCCTTATCTCACTGAAGTGAGAATTTTGATTACAGGCCATTGGAAGCATTTAGAGGAAAGTTAAATTATTGACTGTAATTTTTCTTCCTGACTTGGATGGAAAATAATTGTTTCTAGAGGCACAAATAGTAAATAAATTATGTTTAACAGAAAGAGCTCTAGAACTGGCTCTGTTCCCTACTGGAGGTGTGATATCTTAAAATGGAAGGGTGCCTGCCTACCCTTCCCACTCTCAGCAGTGCTTGGGCAGGCCGCACATTCTTTAGCATCCTGCAGTCCTTTGCAGCATAGCTTTCAGGCTGAGGGAGGTGGTTTCACACCCCTCTCTGCTCAGAATAATTTATCTGCTTTCTGGAAACTCTGCTTGTATCTGGTTGCAGCAGTGTCCCTGTGACTTATGTTATTTAGCAAATAACTCCTTGCTTTTGGGAATTTATAAGATTTTGTAATTTTCTCTATCGCATACTTTGATTTTTTTTCAGTAGGATAACCTAAAACCAAAAGCCCAGTCTAGCATTGGTGAGACTCAAAGTGATAGTCAGTTGCAAATTATAAGCAAGTCCGGCTTCTCTATGTATAGTTATATTATAGTTCAGTTTGATACTTGTTCAAGAAACACATTATTCCTTTCCTTATTATTTCTGAATGAAATTAATGTATTTTTGTTAACTATCTTGTACCAACCAAGACATTTTATGATTAGCCGTAGAAGCTCTCCTCGAGTTTTCCCTTTTCCACGATTTCTTCCTCATTCTAGGGGAAAAAAAATTCTTCTTAAGGAACATACTCCCTTTGGTGGAAAGATATAACTGAAAAATGAAAGCAAAACGTATGTTGAATGGGAAGGATATAGTTATATTGTATATGAGAGTTTTGCCTGTTTTTGTGTCTGCATTTACACAAAGGATGAGAAATCTTCATAAGTGGAGTTGGATGTAGGTTGGGAAAAAAATCTCTAGTCATGTATGTGTTCTGTTTGTTTATAAGTTTTGATTTGGGTATCTCATCGTTATAGTTTGGGAATCTTATTGTTACTTCTATAATCAATAATAATATTTAAAATCTTATACATGACTGTAAAAGGAGAATTCTTTGTGCCAAATTATGTGTGACTATAGATGAAGGCTACTGAGGTCTAGCAAAGCACAAAAATAGTACCCCCGGCACCACTAGTCATGACAAAGTTCTTACTCTAAATTTCCCTATTGTCCAAGGGCAATAACTGGTTTAGATTTGATTTGTTAACGTGCAGCTGCAGCAAGTAATATCAGTTATTTGCTGACTCTTTTTTTTTTTTTTTTTTGTAATTTATTTCCTTCTCTAGACCATTATGGGTTGTTATTTTCAAGATAGGTTTCAAATAAAAAGTAAGGTCCAAATTATTCACAGGATCTAAACACATGCTTAAGTTAATATTTTATTTTTATGGGAATTTCTATTGATTTCAATAGAACTACTTATTATGCTCAAAGGTGATTATTTTCTGGGTCAGGGGCTAGTATCACATAATTCTTGGGAAAAGGACCACATTTATTAGGTTCTTTCTAGTTAATAAGGCTCAGTCAAAATTTATCTGTGAAGTTTAGATTAGGAGGGAGATTCAAATTTCTCCAGCATTTGTAATGCAGCAGTTTTCTTAGAGATCACCTGTGGAATAAATTTCAATTTTTAGAAATCATCTATTATCATTCACATTTATTTATCTAAAAAGATCCTCTTTTAAACCCATAAGAGCTTAATGCCATAATTGCTTTTAGTGTCTTGGCCAAATATGAATTAACAAAACCCATTAGAAAATGTGATTATCTGCATCCTTAATTGTAGGATGACCCCCCTCTTTGTGAATTCCAAATCACCTTGTTATATTCAAGTCCTGCATAGGTACTACCACTGGGAAAGGTATTATGAATCTCCCATAATAACAATAATAATTAATAAAGAAGATGGAGTGGTTAGCTTGGTATGTAGCCAAGGCACTTCTTTTGAATTAACAGTGGGGTTTTTTTAATTTTTTGTCATGCTACAGCTACTGTGCTTAATCACTATATTATATTTTAAAACATGTGAATAGGAAGACAAACTCTGAAAGCACACACATCTTACACGTAACAAGTTCCAGCTAAATCCATACAACTAAATGTAGGGCAAGAAGGATGTAGGAAAGCTCTGGCTTCTGGCTTTCTTTACCTCTTTTGATCAAATTTCTTTTTCTAATGAATCCCTGATTATCCTAATAAGCTTCTACTGATTGACTGGGAAGCTGGGATATGAACCTGCAAGGCTCAAGAATATCAAGAATTTATAAAGCTCAGTTTTTGGAAACACAGTCTCAGGTTTTGTTCTGCTCCTGTGCAAATACCTAATCCAATATTAGTAGATTTATTTAAATCACTATTAAATCACTAACAGAATAGGTCTGCTAATGGTGTCGTTAAATGCTTGGCATACTGATTCCCTGGTCAGACTGGACCTGGAGCACATCAGTTGTCCTTTGTCCTCCTAGCACATATGAGCTTTTTCTCTTGAAAATTCAGATTTAGCAGATGGCCAGACTGAGATTTGGTAATTTTCCTTGCTCCAAAACTGAAATTCATTCATGACTACAGCAGAATAAGCGTCTACAACTGGGTGTTCACATTCTTTCAGTTGTATACAGCCACTAATGACCTTCAGGGAAAACTACTGTTTTTTCAGTGTGTTACATTAAGCAGCCAAATGCCACGCTAATTAATTTTAAAAATAATCATAGGGAAGAGCAGTGACTGTTAGGGCAGGGAGCTGCAATAAGCAAGGGTAACATTAGCATGTTTTACTGTGAAAATTAGTGAAGCAATTTACCCAGAAACTGTAGCCATTATCAGAATTCCTAACACCCAGATTTCTCATTCTCTTTTGTAAGCATTAATCATATTTTATTTTTAACAAAGAACCTCAAAGCAGAATTAAATTAAGTGAAAATTTAATAATGAAATTGCATACAGTATTATTCAGAAGTTATGGAGAGAAGCTTTAATATACTCCATTAGGCAGAGAAAAATGTTGAAAGGATATGGTTAATGTTCATCTGCAGTCAGTTTCTCTTTCCATTACAAGAATTTTGCTATTGACTTCAATGGGAGGAAACCCAGTCTGTGCTGAGTGGTGTAATAATGTGGGTTAGTCTCCTGAATCACTAGAGAAGCATTACAGAATAAAGTCAAGCTGAATGATGATACCTGTTACCACACGGGAAAGAAGACATTTATTAAAAAGGGCAGAAGTGTGGTTGTGGGGCTGAACTGAGGCTGGTAGTTGTGTGATCAGTCTCAGCAGGGGTGTTGGAGTGACACCAGTGAAGCAGAAGGGAATGCACCTGTGGGACCAGGTACTCAAAATCTTGTGTTAGGTCTGTGAGCCCCAACTGGAGCAAAGCAGGGTTACCATTCCCCCCAACTATCAGGTGAAAATAAAGGTTGCCTTCTCCTTTCTAATAGCAGTAGAGTTCAGGTGAAACCATTAAAGCTGTAGAAATGAATCGGGGAAAATGTGATATAAGCAAGTGATCTGTGCAAGGAAACCTGAATTTCCACTTGGCAAGTCATTATACCTTTAGAAAAATGGAGTGTACATCCAAGACATTCTGCAAATTTCAAACATTTGACAAAATACAATCCCTAAAAATAGTGATGCTGTAACGATATATTTCTCTTCCCACCACATGTATCAATAAAATGGGATCTTGGTGTTCTGGTGTCCAGAATAGCACAACTCTAACCACTTTCTTTTCCTGTTAGATTCAGTTGCTGTTTTTCCCTCCTCTCACTCTGTGTGTATTNAAAAAAAAAAAAAAAAGAGTTATTCAGTGATGTCTAAAGAATAAACAAAAGCAAATCTCCTAAGAGGTAGAATTAACAAGTTAGCTTCAAATGTACAAGAAAATCTGAGGTTCCTGATAACAAATGAGTGGGTTTTTTCCTTCCTAGTTAATTGAAATCAGTGTGAAGGAAAAGCAACTGACTTGGAACAAGTAGTTGACAAATCTTCATTTTTATATAAAATATTGCTACTGTCAATGGCCCAAGCAGTGATCGAGACAGGATGTTGAAACTGGGAAGAAGACCAAAAAGAAATAGTAATACTTTTTATGGGGAACCAAGATAAATGAATAATAGGAAGCAGGCTGTAACACAATGGTAGAAGGGCAAAAAGATTGCTGATGCTAAATAAATCAGTAATGTCACTATTGTAGTTACAGTACCCTTCTTTATATTGATATTAGACCTGCTAATAACTCCCTGCAACATATTGCCCTAAGTTCAGTCTTTAAATGGTACCTTAGACAGCATGTATATAGATTCGGTACACCATGAGAACCATTTCTTTTATTAAGTTAAAATGAAACATCATATTCTTGTAACAAAACCAGGGATTGAGTTAGAGCACTTCTTTTTGTTCAAATGAGAGAAATTGCTTAAATAGCACCCTTGAACTATTAGACTGCAAAGGTTTACTTTGAAGCTATACAGTGGAAGAAAAAGCACCATCTCTCCTGCTTTCTCTAAAGTTTTAAATACTTATTTTCTCATATAAAGACTTTGAGATTCCTTGTTGGCATTAGGACAGTAACCTTGTCATATTTCAAATACACAATCTGTATAGAAGCTCTTTTTTTCAAATGGTTTATAGCTGTGACTTTCCAGATACAGCTGTGATTTAACAGATCAGCTGTTAGGCAGATGTCTCATGAAAGGTAAGTGGCATTGGTAGGGTTGAAGGTTAAATGTCTTTGAAGTCCCAAAAGCAGTAACAGCAGCCAAATAATACATGCCTTGTGAGAGCTCATTCTTCATTCTATGTATCTTGATAAAAAGTTGGACTACTTTACAAGTGGTGCTGCAATACAAAAGTATCAAGAAATCATATTGTAAAAATGCTACTCTTTCTGTTCTGGAGTCCTTAACATTTATGATAGGCCACAGCAGGTATCCCAAAATATGGAATTAACAGATAAGATTGTTGACTACTTTATCTGTTACCAACATTTAGAGATACCTACTTCTTTGTTTTAAGTGTACAGCTAAAGCCTATAAATGTAAATTAAGTCTATTAGCATGTAATCCACGGGAGATGAGAGGAGCTCATTAAAATAAATGAAACTTCTGAGTTGGACAAGCCTGGACAGAAATATTTGACCTGAAATTGGAACTAAAATATTATTAGCATTGGTGGAAATTCAATTTCTAGGACAAAAGCATTAACATTCTGATTTGTTGAAATAATTTTCTTAGTAGAAGGAACTTTTCTCTGTAAACGAGATTGTTTGTTTTCACCCATTAGGAATTTTTACTTTGGGGTTTTGGTGTGTGGTTGGGGTTGGGTTTTTTTAGTTTTGTTGTTGTTGTTGTTGATGTTGTTTTTTAATTCTGATGAGAAAAAAACTGATGAGAAAAAGCAGTTTTGTTTTGCCAAGTTATAAAATATGAGGACAGATAGGCATCTGGTAAAGCTGTCATTGCTCCAGAGAATTCTTTGGAGATGTAATGCTGTCTGGGTTTGTCACATCACTTCTTTCCACCAGTAGTTAGGGGTTTTCTGTAACGATCAATTAGTGTGCATGCATATGTGTGATTTGGCACATGCCCAGTACAAAATTGTGCTTGAGTTTTTCTATAGATGCTATCAGGTTGCCCTGGAGTTGGCTTCTGAACTCTCCAAAGCTTATCTTTTTGGCAGTCAGAATTGTAGGCTTCTGAAGTTACAAATAAAGGCAAAGTTATAAACATTGCCACCACCTTTTTTGTTTGTTTGTTTGTTTTGATGCAGGGGCAACAAAGAGTAAAAAGAAATGTGGTACAACAGACACTACTTTTAAAACAGAAAGAGTGTGTCCTTTCAATTGTTCATCTGGAAAACACTGATTTGCATTACTGAGAATATAATTGTTCTACCAACAGGCTCAGTTTTCTACATGATCAAACAAAGACAGCTATAATGCTTTCCAATAAGACGAAAGTCTTGAAAGACCTGATAAAATGAGAGGAGAAATTCCTCCAGCCACAGGTGTAAAATTCAAAAGCATGTTCACACAGGTAAAGACAGAGATTGGACATGAAGGGCTATCTATCTGGATTACCTCTAATGTATTTAGAGGTTTTTAATGGCACCAGTTTCATTACAGATGTGGATTACTCTAATTTACTAGAGTTTAAAGGTAAGACTGTATTAGTGGAATTAATTTTACTGTTATCTTTTTTTTTTTATTCCTATTGTTTGATTCTGGTTTCAGTTGGGGTTTCTTTGTTTGCTTTCAAGAGCAAATGTGATCTTTTTACTTTTGATGATATTTAACAGGAATAATGTGAAATACACAAAAATACTGTAAGGTTTTTAAAAGCTATACCTTTATAAAGAAAGGCACATTTAAATACACGTGCATAAATTAAATACTGTGTAAATACCACTGCCTTTGAGAACAACTGGCAAAATTATAGAAGGTCTAAGTTTTGGGAACAAACTGAAGTCACTCTTTAATTATAGTGCTATTAAGGTCAATACATTGCTAATAATTAAAAATATATGAAAAAAAAGTCACAAAAATAATGTACTTGTGTACAAGAAAGAGGAGGACTGGCACAAAATACATGGGGTTCAGAAGTGAACTTGTAAACAAACAAAAATTGTACAAGTACAGACTGTCATGCTCTAGTTATGAAGTCAGATGTCCTGAGTTCAGAATAAATCAAGTTCATGCTGTACTTTCTGGGCAATACAGGAAACAGTGCCTTTCCCTGAATGACTTGGTTCCTTTTATCTTGTTGAAATAGACATCTTTTGCAAATTTTGGATTTATCTCTCATTAACAATATAAATATTATTTCAGGTGATGTCCTTTAAATCACTGGACTCTCTTTTCCTTGCCCATAGGAAACTTTTGATTGACAGTTCATTAAAAAAAATCACCATCACTGTGCCTGGTTTACCAGAGTAGGGACCACACTCCCAGCTGTTTGAAGAAGTTTCCATGCCCTGATCTTTGTCATAATTGTGTCATGATACACCTGGTACTTTTTTATTATTTTTTTTCCCACTTTGAGCACGTGAATTTAATTTGTCTTTTTACATTTGGAATTTTAATTTTCTTTCATCCATAATCTCATAAATCTTGATGTGGATACATCTGTAGCCAGAACAGTTGTCTTAACTACCATTTGCTGAACAGGGTGAAGCTTTACAGCTTCAGAACTCTGTAGCATTTCTTTGAGTATCATTCAGAGAGTCACAGCAGGATAAGTTTCTCCCCTCTATGGATTTTCCATCAGCAAACTCTCACCCATAAACAGATGCCGCACTGGCATAGGAAGACTGTTGCCATCTGCTCTCTTGCTGTCCAAGCAGCTCCAGCTCTGGTGCGTCTTTCATCAGAGGTCTGTGGAAGCTCAGACAGAAAATATTCAGAAACTATCTATCTTCTTTATCCAGAAGGTCTCTCACTATTGCTTATTCCCCCAGAGAAGATAGTGAGCCAGCCCTTTGTGTCAAAGAGGCAAAAAATCTGTGTAGAGCTTATAACACATTATGGAATGGTGGTATATAATGATTGTGTTAGAAGGATGAAGATGATTTGGGGAAAATATTAAAAACTTGGTTTTTGATTCCGTAGGTCACTAGGTGTAATACTTCCACCCCACACATGCAGGGAAAAAAGCATTAGAGTTGAAACACGTGAAAAAACATTAGACTTGAAAAAGAGACAAGAGCACTGATGTTACCTTCAGTACCAGAGTCCAAAAGCAAAGATAAGTACCTCTACGGCATTAACTGAGTATCTATAGCACCTCTTGGTGTAAGGTTGTGTAGACATGACTCTTTACAGAGGAAATGAAATGACTTTTTGAATATGCCAATCCAGTTTGCAAGCATGAACGCCTGTACTCATGCATTTACTCTCTATTTTAGAGCCCTAAGTAAGAACCCTTCATTTGAAGCAGTGCATTTTGTAAGTTGGAAGGAATTTTTATAAGTGACCTGGTCATTGTAGTGGGAGAACAGAGATCACCATGTGGGGAGCCATTCACAACCTGTCTGGAAATCATTGCTTGCACCAAGGATAAATGGAGATTCTGCAAAGCAGAGCAAGCTATTCAATAGGAGACTGTCTGGCCTCAATCAGGGTAGTGAGGAAGTTTGAGACTAAAAGGATAGCAGAAAGAGCCCCTTCAGTTATTTGATGTATTGTGTGCATGTGTTTGATGTGAAACTAGCTTTTTGATCCTTTTTTTTTTTTTAATCCCTGGAAACCAACTGGACAATCTCTCATAACTATACTAAGATGTTATGTGTTCTCTTTTTTTTGCTTTCTGCTTTTTAGCATGTTAAAAAATTGGCCTGGCATCGCCATTGGCTGTGCTATGCCTACAAGATATGATATACATATGAAAAATACCTCAAGGAAACAACCCTCAAAATAATGTATTGTCAAACTAGTGCCTAGAAAACTATTAAATCAATCTTAAAATGCAGTTATCTAAGAAAGGTCCTAAATAACTTCCATATTTAAAAATGGAACAGTAAAATACTTAGCTGTTACATGTACTACATTTGTTTTTAGGTATGCAGGAATTTTGACAGAACCTACTAAAGGCATGCAAATATAAATGGATTTGTGAGTAGGATTATAAAAAGGCAAATAAAGTGGAAATGCTCTGTCATAAAGAGGAAAAAAAAAAACAAGACAGGAAAATATTCTATTCCTCTAACTTATGAAAAGAAGCTAAATTGTAGTTAATCAGATACTACCTCCTCACAAGCATGCATTAGTTAATGTTTCTTGAGGAGATTTTAGTTCAATTACAATAATGAATAGTTTGTGTCATTGACAGCCATGAAAGTAATTTTTGTTTTGATCCTTTTGTGATCTTGATCTAACATGCAACCTAGATGATTTTCAAGGTCCTTTTTATCCTACTTTGTATTTTTTTTGTATACGTATTGTAGAAATGGTTCAAGGGGTTACTACCTGTACAGATACAGTAATGAACACTTAAATGGCAAATCAGTGAAGAAGCACTAGAAAAAAAGAAAAGAGAGGGGTAAGGGTTAAAAAGAGAGAAAACACTTGGAAACAAATCGGAATTTAATGTGGTGTAGACCTGATTATGTGAGGAAAATCTGGGGAATGTCTGAGAAAATGCAGTTGTTATAGTCAGTTTCCATGGTGGAGACAAACACTTCTACAGTTTTACCTAGCTGTAGAGTTGATCTATAGACTGAAAAATTCATTTTACTTAGGCACAGTTTTCATGTCCCTGATGGCTTTCTCAAGGGAATTAAACAATCTAAGAATTGACATTAAAGCATGTTTTAGTTTTAGGAAATACTAGATCTAAAGTGAAGAGAACTAACTTTCATCTGGGTAATAATAGGTATTTTCCCCTCTGATCAGTGCATGGCACTACCATTTCCTTTTAAACTGTGACAGGCTTTGCTCAGCTATTGTGGCTATTCAAATTTTGTCTCCAAAGTCAGTGAAATCTCCTACTCTGGTACCTGTACCATAAGAACGGTTTCTTTTTTCCAATAAAGATCTGGAGCTTTCTACTCCTATATTGATATTTCTTTCATCAAGCCATATTTCTTATATCTAGTAATAAGCATTCTGAAGGTGACTTGTGTATCTAAATGATAAATAGTGATCAGATCCCTATGTGTTTTAGGTCTGGAAATTGTTGTCTATCCTTAAGAAACCACTTCTAAACAATACCAACAGTAAGAAGAAAACAAAGTCCCAAAACATCCTCTAGTGATATGTTCCGTGTGAACACGTCTATTACAGTTCTTCAAGAAGAGCTGTGATAGTTCTTGGAGATCATACAATACTTCTAACATTACTTTAATATTTTAATATTTATAGATCCAGGCCAGGGTAGGGGGTGAGAAACACAAAAAACCAAAAAAAAAAAACCCCACAAACAAAAAGAAACCCAACCCACAGGAAGTACATCAACTGTTCTATTTATTAAAGCCCATCAAACTAGTAGTGATCTTTCCCAGGTTAAAATTCAATCACAGATTTATGTGCTTTCAAGTTTATTTAATAAAGGGTATTTATCTGGACCTGTAAGTTTAAAATAGAGAAGTTAGACAACCTTGTCCAGACCATGAAAGGCTTCAGTTGAAATCTGAGAAAAAAATTTTATTGATGTTTTTATTTGTTATTTTATCAGGTTCAATCTAATGGAAAATGTTGGGCTATTTACAAATGTTTTTCCATCTTTCATAATGCAAGAATTGAAAATATCATGAGGATTACTGAGGCAGTGCCCAAATTATATTTTATTTTCTAAGTGAATAACATACCGACAGCTTTTTCTCTTAATTTTCCTGCATGTCACACAAAATGGTCATATTTTTAAAAGATTGTTTGTATTTTCTTTTGTTTAAATATCCCAAATTCAAATGCCGACTCAGATACAGAGCAGAAATATTCCACAATTAGCATTAAAGGAAAGTGATAGTTAACTATTTGTTTCAAAAACTTGCAAGAAATTGAAGTTTTGCTTCTCAGTATATCAGTTTTAGAAAGCAGAAAGAAGCTGGAAAACAGCCATATGCATGACATAGTTCCCGCAAAGGCTGGAGGGTGTCCAGATAGAAACATCAAGAGGCTTTTAGTGCTGTTAAAATAGAATCAATTTCCCTTGTGGGATGGGGCTAATTTGCAGCCAGAAAAGAAAAACAAGCTGCAGTAGAAACTATACCTACTGGGTATGTCATAGTTGATTACTGAATTTCTCCCATTTCCAGCCCTTCTCAAGATACTATGAAACACAAGCAAACAAATCGTTAATTAAACAAATCCACTGCAATGCATATTTTTTAGTTTGATTTTTTTTTTAACATTTAACTTAGGCAACGTAATAAAAATGGTGATAATTGTAATAGGTTTCTCATAGGTATATTCATTTAATTATTTCATCTGGATTCAGAAACATATCTTTTCGGGTCTGAGAAGAAAGACATTTCAAGAAAGACTTTAAGTGGAATATGTCTTCTCATTGCAGAATATGAAGGATAAAAGGTTTCCAAGGTGCTGGCAAATTAGTCATGAGAATTTTAGTTATTGTGCCTGCGAGCTAAAACCTGAGCCAAGTCAGATACACTGGTGTGAGTGTTTAGATCTAAAATATTATTTCTTTATTTTCTTAGTGTTCACCTTCCAACTGGTAAGCACTGGGCTCTTACTCAGACTTGTCGGGTAGTTCTATATTTTGATTGTGACCTATGACAGAAGTATGTTTAAAGATTTGCTGGAAGGAGGGGGTAAAAAAAAAGGAAAAAAAACCCAAAACAACAAAATAAAAGCAATATGAAAAGCAAACCAACGTTCATGCTCAAATTAGCTGCTTATAAAATATAAATTTGACTTTCTCATTTTACAAATAGTAAGAATGTTGTGTCCGTCAAAAAAAAAAAAGTCAATCACCCCAGACGCCACATAAATTTATTATGTGCTGAGATAAAAGAATAGAGGTTTTTTTTTTAATCAAAAAGCCATTGCAGATTGTCCCTGATGTGCTACAAAACCAAGTTCTCTAATTATAGAGCAGAAAGTTACATTTTTCAAAGTTTTTTTTTTTTTTCAGTCAAAACCAGAAGGAGGAGAAAATGACCCTGATAGCCTTCAAACAGGGCCTTTAAATAGAACAAGTCTTGAGTTTGTGTAAACATGACCTGTCCTTCAAAATTCGCTTTTCAAAACCAGGTAGATATTGAAATGAACAGGTTGACAATATGCAGGTTATGGAGTAGTTTCTGACATTTTTCTCTAGAAGTAATAGCTGGGAAATCTGTCTCCATTACAGAATCCATCCTTGGGAAAGCCAAAATTATCTGAGACAGGATACATAACGTTTAATGCTAGAAATGAACTCCATTCAGTTGGAAAATGCCTATCAGCACTGTATTTTGTTGCATACTGTAATTACAAAGTTAATTTTGCAAATCTCATAAGCTGAGCACTTTGAAGATTCATTTGAATTCTTTAAATGCTGGGCCTAATAAAGTTGCAAGTATTTTCAACAACTTTATTAAACTCCAGAAAATTATTCCAAAGACTTGAAAAAAAAAAAAAAATTAAAAAACTCTTTCTGCTTTTCTGTCATTAAAAAGAATAAACCTAGGGATAAAAATAAGAAAATTTTGAAGGAAACCAATTCTATTTATAATTGATGTTACATTAATGGATCTTATAATTCCTTTTATCTGACTCCTGTTTTATGCAATACAATTTTTTTTTAGTAATGTATGGGGTTTTGATACTTAACCATCAACAGAACTGAGAAATGTTGCTGAAAGGTCTTGGAAGGAAGAAAGGTGGTTTATCCTTCAGTCTTTGGAAAGGAAAGGATGCAAAAAAGGCAAGTAATGCAACAAGAGGAGAAGACATAGGGCATCAAGTTTAGCATTGACCATCTGGGTTCTGCTGCCAAAGCTACTGAGAAGGAAGTTGCAACAACTGAAAAATGGGTGACAAGATCTTGGGCAAAACCTGTATCTATGCACAGAAACATGAATGGCTGTTTACTTTAACTGTTCTTCAGAAAGAGTCTTCAAGATTTAGGTGATGTATAAGAGAACAGAAGGGTGTCCGGGCTAAGAAATACATAAACATAAACTTCAAGTTTATTCTAAAAATAACTTTTTCTTGACAGAATTTTTAAGTACTGATTGAGTAATCGGCATTTATGTTGGTATCACCCCTATTATAATCAGCAGAATTAAAAATGAACCTTTAAAAGCCATGGTTCTAAGTGATAAGCAATTACTATTTGAATATCATGGGTCTGCATGCATTTTCACTGGAATTGAACTGCTAAAACCCATAACCTTATTTTTGATTGACTGTATCTCACCTTGTAGTATATAAAATGGAATTTTGGATCTGTGGAGGAGCTTAGTATCTCAAGTTTATTTATATCAGAAGCAGAATTTATGAGGATTCTTGAAATGTCATATAAAGGATGCTACAGAGGAGCTTTGAAGGTTTCCTTCAGCCTTCCTGATGCAAGAGTGGCCCAAAAAGCTAGCTATTGAAGGACTTCTAAGCTGCACAAATATCAAAGCTGCAGATTCCATCTTCAGATAGACCTGTCTAGATCTGATCAGAGGTATTCCAGGAAAATATATTTGGGGATTTGTTCATTTCTTTTATACTGGTTTTCACTAATCACGAGGAGAGTTTTCAAGAAATAGCCAATTGCAAAGAGATCAGGTCGCAAAGCCGAGAGCAAGAGCCTACCTCAGACCAGGCAGAGCAGGTGACTGGGGTTTGCATAACTCATGCTGATACAGAAATGTCAAGGCTATAGGTCCACTTTTTTCTGTTTCAGTGACTGCTTCTTTATGCAAACATATTCCTTTAAGGAGTAGGAAAGAAAGACAGTGGCTGTGAGTTGACAGTATATGTATAGGTTGGGGGAATAATATCTGGATTAAAAAAAAGAACCTTTTCTCAGCAAATTTTACGAAATTTGGGCAACTAGGAATCTTTTCCAGAGACAGTTTTAAGATGATCCTTTTAAGATGATCGGGTTTTTTTTTTTTTTTTTTTTTTTTTTTCCTTTAATGAACTGTGAACCCACATTTCAAAGTGTCTTTTTGAGAAACATGTTTGGGTATTTTTAACGCATTTAAAACTGGTTCTAACCTCTCAGCACATCAGGCCATTATGGCAGTCCAGCCCATGCAATGAGATATGCTTTGTATTTCAAAATTCCTCTGTTCCTTCCCTTCTCACTAGAGGGTTCAGAGCTTCTGGGATTTACATGCTATGCAGGAATTAAGAACAAAAGCAGGACAAAGGC
Source organism: Nycticryphes semicollaris (assembly GCA_013400055.1). Classification (NCBI taxonomy): domain Eukaryota; kingdom Metazoa; phylum Chordata; class Aves; order Charadriiformes; family Rostratulidae; genus Nycticryphes; species Nycticryphes semicollaris. The sequence continues at coordinate 90,112 of VXBJ01003743.1, read as the reverse complement.
TTTTTATTTGTGTGGTTATAAATCAAGGAGGTCTATCTATCCTTAAATAATGGTTTCTGAGATAGTAACCTCTTCTGTAAAATTATATATATATACATACAACTTAAAATTTATTATTCTTGATGAGGGACCTCAGGTTGTCCAGACCTGAGACAGCAGACAAAGGTTGTCTATTCTGTCTGTGGTCATGCAGAGAAATATTGTGCAGTATGAGCAAAATAGCACAAGTACTTGCAACTAAGCTCAAGGAAGCCTATAAAGCTTCTGTTCTGCACAGTTAGAGTAGCAGAACTAAATAAAACAAAGCCTTTTATTTTCCTAAACCAAAAAGGCGGGGATTCTGTCATGCTGGTAGGGAAAGGCCTCTGCTAAATGTTTCTGCGAATGATACATAACTATAGAACAGTCATATGTCAAAGACATAGGGCTTTATTAAACAGGTATTTAAACAAATGCTGGAAACTGTTACTTTGTACATTTGTCAAAGACATAGGGCTTTACTAAACAGGTATTTAAACAAATGCTGGAAACTGTTACTTTGTACATTTATAGAGTAGCTTTTTACTGTTTCCTATCAACTCTGGGGTTGTGGTTTATTTTCCTTCTCCCCCAACCCCGTACCCCTAGTCCTCTCATTCATGTGTGTAGATTTTGATGTGATATTTTTCCCCCCTGGATTTTAAATTTGTTTGACAAAGGGACACAAATCTGAAAAAAA
>VXBJ01003743.1:22716-87707 GCA_013400055.1 Nycticryphes semicollaris | reverse complement strand
AGAAATATTGAAATCAGTCTCTGTGACTAAATATCAGTCTTATGAGATGATGTCCACCATCCCCTTTTTAACTTTGTTACCTTGCATAGGCATTTTTCCAACTTAGTTCATAAGGAAATGCCTATGATTTGTGTAGTCCTGACACAGTTGTATGATTAGTGTCCAGAATCACTGGAAAATAACAGCTCACGAACAATGAGGAAATAAAGTATCTCAGTTTTACCAAGTACTTGCCATGTTTAATCTAGAATACTTTCATAACTGTACCTTCACAAAACTATAGAAAAATGTTTTAAATTTTTTGAAGAGGTTTGAATAGGTGGCCATTATCAAAGCTATGCTAGAAGTGCTGATCTTAATTATTTTTTTTCAATATCATAAGATTGGACCACTGATTCTACACTATCAATCTAAATTCCCCTCCCCAACTCTCTTACAGCGAGAACATAAAAAAACAGATAACATTAAATCCAAAGTGTTAAAAATTAGGGTAAATTTTAGTGTTCTGTTGAGGACTGAAGAATTTTTTCCACTATAAATGTAGTTGTTGCATAATTAACATAAATTGACATAACCAACATTTTGTAATTAGATTCTTTATTAATAAATTCTAATTGTAAAAACACATGGATTTAATTGACATTTAACATGTTAGCTATTGCAAGCTTGATATCAATTAACACACTTATCAAATGTCAATTACCAGTTTTTCAGTTTTAATTGCTGTGAAATTGACTTGCCATGGGCTACCTTTATAAATGTTAATGTATTAACAGTGTTCACAGATTTGATGTAATAAATACGACATCTAATGTGCATTTATTGCTTATACAATTTGACTACTTTATATGAAAAGTTAAGTGTATTTCCTTCATACTTATTAAAAAACAGTAAGAAGCCTTTTACTCATTAATTTACCATACAATTAAATTTGATGCCAGTTTGAAATAATTATCCCACCGCCTTCAGAATAGCTAGTCAAATAGGCAGGTCACCATTTTAAACCAGCATTAACAGACACTATTAGAACTATTTCTGAACACTGTATTGTGCTGACAACGTGCTTTTAAATAGAAATTTCTCCCTACACCTCCTGTATTTTCCTGTATTAGCTGTATAAAGTAACACTGGCTTATATGCCACATTCATTTGAAGGAAAAAAACCAACAACAAAACAGCCCTGGAAGTCCAGTTACTGACAATGATCATGTCAAGTGAGCTGAACAAATGTGTCTCATCCCTTCCCTTATTTATGGCCCTCCTGATGGCACTGGGCCATGGTGCTGATATAAGATTTCGTCTGCCAGGAGCAGTTTTGGTTTGACAGCTTTGTCATTGGCATCATCTTAAAGGATGAAATTTCCATTGTGTGAAGAATAATTATACTAAGTTCATCCACAGCATTTTATTTTAATCTGTAGAACTGACATACTTTATGAAGCTAGGCGCTATCCCCATTTTAATGGAGAGTAAAGTGAGATGCAGTAAGGTCAAGTGATTTGCCTAAAGTCCCTTTATTAATATGTAGCAGAAGTATGGAAAATAAGTTCTGGTTCAAGTTACATTTTTGGAGTGGCAAGAGGATCAGGCTTTCCCAAAGGCAGCGTATAGCGGTGACAGATGAAAGGAGCGTTAATCACAGGCCTCCTGGAAAGGAGGGCTGCTTATTTAGCAGAATAGAATGAATATTTAAAAAGACCTTTCAGAGTATTGTAGAATAAATGCATATATCTGTAAGTTATTATGGCTTAAGGGCTAGCTATTAAGTGAAAGGATCAATGCATCAAATAGTAAATGCAGAACTTTTAGAACTCGGGCTACTTGAATCATGATCTCCCAGTCTGCTAATGAAACACACAAAGTCAGGGATCAAACTTTGCATCAGACCAAACTGTTGGATTGGATTTTTCTCCCTCCCTGCAAGTAAGACAGATCTGCACTGCTGACAAAGCTACGTTTTCTTAGTAATGGGGGCAAACTCTCTCCTCAGCCTCTGGGCTCAAGGCCAGCCCTGCCGGGAGCAGCCAGACCTCACTGCACCCTGATAGCTATGAACAAAAGGAGATGCTTTTCAGAGGTCAGGTAGAGCATTTAGATCAGCACTTGGCCAAAGGAGGTCACTTATCAGTGAAGTTGTGGCCTGCAAATCAATCCCACATTCGCCAGTGTCTCCAGGAGCAACATCTAATGGAGCTGTCAGTCAGTTGTGCATTCAGTCCTTATGGTCTTCATCTGTGGTTTCTGCTCTTTCATAATGTGCAGTAAGACCTAACCAGCTGAGGCTTTTAGCTTTGGCTACTGAATTTGCTATGCCTGCTGACAGGTGGCACTTCAGAGATATTTGCTGAGTACATGTTTGCTGAAGCATTCTGGTTCCTTGGTGGATTATCGCTCTATTGAAATCAAATTAGATAAAAATTCCATTTTATGCACCATATATGATTTGGTGGACCTGATGGGTCCAATAAAGATACTGTCCCTATAAGTGTCTGAAAGTCATCCAGTTCAAACATATTCTTTTAACAACTAAAAACTAATCACAATCTAAAATGCACAAATGTCAACCTTGCCATTGCCTCGCATATGTATACTTTTCCTCGAGGGTCAGTTAGTGCTTTTTCAGAGATTCATTCCCTTTCTTTGTGTAAGGATGGAGTCTACTCAGCTGAAGTCACTTGGGTGAGTCCGCAATTACTGATTATGTCTCTTTGTAGACTTCCGGGCTATCACCCCTGCTGACAGGAGGATCCCATCACTGCGTTCTGCATTAAAAAAATATTGTGATGTGCTGATAGGTCATATGTTTTGCAGTTCCTCCCAGTGACAGCCAATGTCCGCTCCTGGAAATGAAGAGGTTCAAATACAAAAAGGGAGGGTAATAAGGGGGAGAAATCAGAAGTGACATGTTATGAGGCTTTCCTGAAGATCAACAACTCTTCCTTCTACTGATGAATAATTTCCTAAATGATCCCACCTGCTTCCTCACCTGTCATTTTCACATGTGCTGTATCATGATTGCATGTGAGAATTATGAAAAGAGCAATGTAAATGAATTAATGAAAGAGTGATTTCCAAATTAATCTATTGTCTCCTTCCAGTTTCAGAAGTCTCTGAGTGCCAATAGAGTTTCATTACATCTATTAGTTTACTCGAGCAGTTTGATTGCTATTACTTTATCAAATATATTTCAGGGGAAAAAAAGTATACCCTATTGGTGTCAAGTCAAAGAATAATATTAAACCATCAGCTCTACAATGCTCTTGTGTCTCTGATTATTAAGAATCATGTTTCATCTGAACTTTTTTAGTGGATTTTTTGGAAGGTAAAATGTTTGGTTGCCATCAACAAAGAGTACATTTAATTAGAATGTCTCTCTTTCCCCAATCTTTCCAAAAAATGTCGCAGAAAGTATAGTATCATTTAAGATTTTATTTAAAGATAATATAATAACAAAAGTGGAGGATACTAAAGCAGACTTACTGGCTGGAGAAAGGATTGTGTATCAAGCAAGAAGTCATGACAAATGAACATGGTGTAAGGTGATATTTGGCATTTTGCATGGTTTATAAGATAATTTTGTCTTTATTAAATATTTTATTAGAAAAGAACAGAATAATAATATAGTTAAGTGGAATATTCTGTAGTATTGAGTATTGTACTGCATGCATGTGAATGTCAGCAGTATAAAAGGAATCGTGCCTCATATATACACATGATGCAGGATTGTGTCAAACAATTATAACTAACAATGACAGACTAGAAACCTTTGTGATAGATTCTCAGAGCTATAGGGTAAACCACTTATATCATGAACTTTTGATTGTCTCCCTGCATTCTGTCCTCTAATCCATCTCTCCTGAGACTTAATTTCACGCTTCAAACACTGAACAGCTTCAGACAGCTGCCATTTAAAAATAAACGAACATAAATAAACCATCAGTAACAAAGTCCTTCCCCTCTCCAGACCACCACACAGAAGTTCAGCCTGATCAAAACGGAGTTGCTTTTCCCTTCAGAGACAGAATTTTTCCCAAATATAAGCAAAATCCAGGCATATAATATCTTTCACTCATCTCATGGTTGTGGTCTGTAACTTAGAAATGGTGCATAAGTTTGACTGTTGCATACTAGGAGCATGCAGAGGCTGCAAACTAGCAAGGTTCTCTCTCCTAGAAAAGAAAGGTACTGATAAAGGGACAAACTGGGAGAAAACGAGTGATCTCTTAGTTTTAAATGGCTGGAAGGACATAATTCACTGTTTGATGCATCAATATTCTGATCTTCACCTGAAGTAGGGGAATTGCTCTTCCCCCTTCCTCATTTTTGTCTATCACACATAAAGGGCAGATTATGAACTGTGAAAAGTTACACTACAGAAGAGACTCCAATTTTTCTGGTAAGACTTACAGTATTTGTCTGTGAAGTTGTCTGAGGCACCTTTCTGTACGTGTGACATGCTAATTAAGCTAGTTTACATTCTTTTGAGGGGGGTAGGCTGAGTTTCACTGTGAACGCAGGTAGACACTGGGTCAAGTATAGCCATGCAAATCACAGCCACCATGACCTTTTGGAATTTCAGATGGAATATGTGACTCGGATGGCAAGAGCATCATTACCAGTTTTACTAAATTCTCGATAAAACCTGAAATAACCTTTAGGTGTTAGTGTACAGGAAGCTCCACGTGAGCCGGCATCACGCGCTGGTAGCCCAGAAAGCCAACCACATCCTGGGCTGCATCAAAAGAAGTGTGGCCAGCAGGTCGAGGGATGTGATTCTACCCCTCTATTCTGCTCGGGTGAGACCCCACCTGGAGTAGTGCATCCAGCTCTGGAGTCCTCCACACAGAAAGGACATAGAACAGTTGGAATGGGTCCGGTGGAGGGAGGTCCACAAAGATGATTATAGGGCTGGAGTACCTCTCCAGGTGACAGGCTGAGAGAGTTGCTCAGCCTGGAGAAGAGAAGGCTCAAAGGAGACCTTAGAGCAGCCTTTCAATATCTTAAGGGAGCCTACAGGAAAGATGGGGAGGGACGCTTGGTCGGGGAGTGTAGAGATAGAACAAGGGGTAATGGTTTTAAACTGAAAGAGGGGAGATATAGACTAGATATCAGGAACAAATTCTTTGCTGTGAGGGTGGTGAGACACAGGAACATGTTGCTCAGAGAAGCTGTGGTTGTCTCATCAATAGCAGTGTCCAAGGCCAGGATGGATGGGGCTTTGAGCAATCTGGTCTAGTGGGAGAAGTCCATGCCCATGGTAGGGGGGTTGGAACTTGATGAACTTTAAGGTCCCTTTCAACCCGAACCGTTCTATAACTCTATGAAATGTGTGACAGTTAATAAAATGTTACTCTGATAGCAAGTTGCATGACAGGACTGAATATCCACTGATATTTCTATCAAGCAGCACTAATTAAAGGTAATAAATCTATCTTTGATTTTTCTACCTAGACTAAAATTTATGAAAATGGATAAAAGACATAAACCGCCATTGCCTCTTCTGTAATCTGTTTACATATAAACATCAGACATGTAGACACCCAGAAGCTTCCTGGGTATACTGGCACAAAGTGTATTACATCTTTGAAACTTGTGTAATCAAGTGTATATAGGATCAATTCAGTTGAGTTTTAACTTATGTTGAAAAATATGTTAAAGAAATCTATATATGGTAGATATATGGTGTATGAAATCTACATGTATTCAGGAAACACAAAGTTATAATTCTGAGCTCTTTTTATTCATTTGGAATCTCTTCTCAGCTCTTTTTCCAATTAAGTTTGGTGCAGTTTTAAAGGACCATTTGATACAGTTTTAAAGGACCATTTGAAAATCAACCATTTTTCCTTTCTGACCTATCTTACACAGTTATATTATAGACAAGCTAAAGCAACCTGTCTGTTCACGCTCATCAGATAAACAGGTTTTTCTTTCCCTGTACTCAATATATGCAGCTAGGGTGGTCCATAGTGGTAGGAGACATGATCCTTAAATTCCTGACCTTAGCAGTAAACCAGATGAAGTAATTTAGTCCATTCCTTCTATGCATTTTTATAGACCAAATAAAAAGTACATAAATTCTGTTTCACTGTAGATATAATCATAGCTATAAAAAATTTATCACTAGATTCAGTAACATAGCACAAAGTGCTGGGACTGGGGATAGCAATAATATACAACAGGCAACCCTTCCTTACTTTTACTATTTATTAATGTTGATACTTAAGTACTTATGGTAATTTTATTGGAAATGGAACTTTAAGAATGGCATACAGGATGCTAAAGTGAAAGAAATCAGAAGTTTATACCTTACGTGGACATGTTGTGGTATCAAGCCATGGAAGTAATAATAACAAAACATTTCAAAGGTTTTTTAAATTGAGTGCTTATTTGTGCAATTAAGAAATAAGATATTTAGAAACTTTCATGTTTGGTATAATACTTTTCATATGACTTATTAAAAGATGCTTAGCTACTTAAGTGTTGAGCAAGGAATAAATTAATTAGAGCTGAGCGACAAATGAAATATTTCTTAAGTGGTGAGAATTCAGAAGTTGTAGAGAATATTGACTTCCAGTATTTTTAAGGAATTTTTTGCTAATGGTTGTAATTATTTTTTCTAAGAGACTAATATGTAGCACCACTAATGTATTATCATTTCTGGTAATGATCACTTTTTTTGTTAGTTACCATTTTTTATATTTTTCCCAGTGCGTTTGAGACAAATACCAGAAAGTAAAGAATCCTTTGTTGTATTCCTCAACTTACAAAAAAATTAGAGAGGCTTAGATGTTTCTTGCCTCTGTGTCTTTTCCACTAAAATGAGGTGTTCTTTCAAAATTTCAATGTAGAAGAGTATATTTTCCTGAACACAGCTGCAGTTAGCATGTATGTCAGAGCAACAAAATTCTCAGAAAATGAAAATGACTTGAGTGCTTTCATTCATCTCATGATAGTGATGCAAGTAAGGGTGAGAAAGGTAATTTATTATTAAGTGCTAGGTGCTGAACGTACAAAAACAATGCAGAGAAGTTGCTACAGGTCTGTGAATGTTCTGTTTCAGTGCTAGAAACTGTATGTGCTTATTTATTATGCTCTGAAATCCAGAGATTTCAGCCTCTGCTATAATGTCTAAGTGATAATAGAGAAGTATATTAAGTAGCTGATAAGTACTAAGAAGTGGTTTAAACCTTTCCAATATGTAGGTTAAAAAAAAGAATACATTAGAAGTTTGAAACTAAATTGTAAATATTTGTCCTTATTATTTTAGGTTATTTTAGTCTGTATCTAGATAATATAAGAAGATTTTGTATTGTGTAGTGCATAAATGCAATGCACAACAGGATAAAAGAAGTAGGAATACAAAGTAAAAAGTGAAAATAACATAATACATATTTAGAGTAAAACTTCCATATTCTAAAAGACTCTTTACATAAATTCATACATTTCTTCTGCATGTGTGTCTTCATTTTTGTAAGTTCTGGCTTATTCTCAGGTAGTGGTCAAATGCATTTTGATGGACAAGCAGAGTATACATAGTTCTAGTTTCAGTGGAAATGGGCTTCTTCCAAGAATAAACTTCATCATATGTGCCCCTGCAATTTTAGACCAAAACCCAGACTGCAAATCAGGATATTAAAGCAAGGATGAGGGCAATCTTTTCAGATTCAAATATCCTTCAGTTTGAAATAGGACATAAGGCATTTCACTTTGTAAGTAATTATTTTCCTTAAGAAAATCTGAAACTCTGATATTTCCATTGTAAAAATTTAACATATACTCATAGACATACAAACACATATGGAGAGAAAGAGGAAGATACAGAATACCTCGATAGTTCCCTATGTTTCATTTTATAATGAGAAAACTATCTGGTAAGCTTCTATTTTCTTTCCCAAAGTAATAACTTTAATTTGTAGTAGTGTTTTTAACTCTTAACCACAATATTGGAAAACAGAATGTGTTTTGACCTACATTATGTTAGTGGTAGAAATGGCTATTGATTACTAAAATCAAGCTTAAGACTTACCACCAATGCTTCGATATCTTTTTATCATTGAGGTTGATTGAGTATTTCTTTATCTGCTTTATCTATTTTAGTTTTTACTTCTGTTTTCAGTATTTCACAGTCACCTGAAAGAAGTGTCACAAGCGTGAGTATACTTTCTGGTCTGGCGAAGGGAAGAAAGGAAAGAAAACAGAGGAGGAGTAGGGGAGGTGGCCAAATATAAGTGAGACAAGGCAAATGTTTCCCTGCTGCCATAACAGGAAAGCAGCTGTGTATTCTAGCAGAAAAGGGATTGTTTTACCTCATCTATTGACATTGTAGCGTAGTGAGAAATTCAATTCTGTTCTAAGGATCTAAAAATGAAAGATATGGCTGAATAAAGTTTTCAACTTTTGTGACAACAGATTCATGGTTCCAAATTGCTTCCCAAATTATCAAATATGTCTGATAGCTCAGTTATGCCTTATTGTTGTTTTTATACTGCCTAATTATTCTAAGCTTTATGAATTACCATCAATACTCAATGGTGTATAAGGAGAGAGAACCTTAAAATAATGTCCGCAGGCAAAAGTGGCATGTTTTAATAACGATCGCTGTAGCATCACACATTATGGACATCGCTGTGACCTTTTTTAATATACTAAAATTGCCATTCCAGTTGCCATCTTGGTGCAGAATCCAAGTGCTTTCACCTTTCCTGTGTATAGGCAGGTTTGGGTTTTAATGAAGTACTAGAACTGTGCAATTTATATGAAGGAACAATTTTATTAAACTCTTTTTTATTTTTTTTAAATTTTTTAACTGCTTTCAAGAGTACATTACGAAAATTTTAGAATTAACATCGACCAATGCAAAGGAGGATAGGAAATAAAAGATACTTAGTGCTTCACAGGAAACCTGTTCCTTTTACTATTGTCTAGTAGTACAAAGTTATATCCGAGTCACAACTTGATGTAGGAAGAGGAAACACACTTAACCTAAATGCTGCTATATTTTCTGCATTCAGCCTCACAGGCTGCATTTATGCTAACAAGTCCAAGGTTTCCTTCCTAGGTACTGAAGCTAATGTGGCATGGAGCTCCCTAGCCACCAAACCCAAATAACTATATACAAACTGGCAGTGACTATGGAGCCTGTATTATTCGGGTTCCTGAAACAGGGCCAGGAAGCATTTGGGAGAATGTTAGTTGAAAGAAGCCAATTTTATGCTGGGGAGTATTCTTACCATTTCAGTGCTATATGTTTTCCAGTGCGCAGCAACAGTCCATGTCCTAGATATGGTCACTGACTAGTACAAGCATAATCTTCATGCAGTATCCAACTCAGAGTGGTTGCCTGATACTTATTTCCATATAAAATTCTGTGATTGTGCCAGCCATCAGACTCATGTATCACTCATGTTACCACTTTAGTCCCTATTTAACAGTCCTTTAGTTGCACCAGACACTTGATATCCACTATCTTTTATATTTGTTCTTATTAGATTTACTCTTTCTTCACCTCATTTTTAGAGTGAAGAAATATGTTATGGCACCAATAAATAAAGTCTGAAAGACCATGAATATAAATGAAAAGGATTCTACTCAGAGTTAAATTTAGCAGACCACTGACTGGTCTGATTATTTTGTTCCATTTAAGTTCATTGTTCTATCATTCCATAAATATTCCATTTCCCTTTCCAGCTCTGTTCTCCCCTTTTCTTCCATGTATTCTCTGATCATCATACATTGCAAATTTGTCTTACAAACTTCTAATACTTTGGTTTCTAATCTTCTTCTATAGACATAATGATTCTATTTCAGTTCCTGTTCTCTGTTCTTTCTTAATACTTCTTTTGAGTTAATGTTGTTAATTAAGAGTTGAATTGTCCATTTCTTCCAGAGAAAAATGAATTATTTTCTTACAAAACTGACTGATACCTTTTCTCAAGAGATTGCTCTTTGAGGTTGCATTTATTAATGTCTTTAAACATATATTTCTTTGAATTAGTTGAGTACTCATTTTAATACCATTTTTTTCATAAAGAGAGTGAGTTTGGGATTTTCATATGTTTTCTGCATAAACAGATCTGATCTGATACCACTGCAGTATTTCCATGTATTATCCTGAAATGTCTGTCTTTAGTTTACTTGTGTTAAGAGATAACTTTTTTACAATTAACAAATATACTTTAAAAAAACCCAACCAACCAACCACCTTTTTGCCCAGCAACTTTCAAGCTTCTCATATTATTGTTTAACAATACTCAACAAGCAATGTTGACACCAATATCATTCTTTGTTCTCCCTCTCAGTCTCACTCCTAATTCTTCTAATCTTCTTTACCTGTGGGCCACACCAGAGGGGTCTGGTAACACACTGCCTGGAAGCCAGGGTTTAGGGGAGCAGTACCTTAGAGTGTCTTTGCCTTTCATACTGCTGCTTCAAGACGTGAGAGAAGTATTAATATAAGCTTGTCTAGTAGCGTAAGCTTGTCTCAACTCTTGAATCGCAAGTGAAATCCCCTCTAGAAGTCTTCTTGAATGTGTAATGAACAATTATGCTTACCTCTCTTTATTAGGCTGTTTCACCTCCTCCTGCTGTGAAGAAAACAGGGAGATCTGCAAAATTAGTATTGTATATCTCAAAGGTAATTGAAACTTAGATTTTGTAAATGATTTGTACTGCTGAAAAAAACCACAATGAAGATTTCTTTGCATGATATTCTGCACTGAACACTCTTGTCTCGAAAATCTTGACAGACAAAATGCTCTTTAACGTTTTCCAACAAGCTTTATGTGGCTATTTGAAGTATATCTGTATTATCAGGCAAAAAAGGGTAGTACTTTAAATATGTATCAGTTATTCTTGTCTTCTATTGTTAGAAATGGAGAAGGCAAAGAGTGTGTTTATTTTTAACTCTGTAGGAAGCACAGATGCCTCACTGATAGCTATCAAAAATCATAACATTAGTGGAAAGTAGAACATGTTATATTTAACCTGGGATGGGGACAGAAAGCAGCAAAACGTTGTAAATAAATGCAGGTTTTACTAGATAAATTAAATGGGGCCTGCAATAACACTATAATTGCCTTTCCTGGCATTTATATCAAATTACAGTGAAATAAGGGAATATTTTTGGAATCCAACATGCCAGTCCAGAAACTGGTCTTTTATTTTGCTTTTGATTTCCATTTGCTAGTACAAATGAAAAGACATCTCTGCCACAAGAAACACCAAATTTCTAACCTTGTTTACAGCGATGTCTATGCAAAATATTTAACAATTTTGTATAAAACTCATAGAAATCATACAGCTGCCCATGCTTCTGCTTTCCTCAATGTACTCCATTTATTTATATGGTTTGTTTTCTCCCTTTCATATTGATTGTTTCCTTTGGTTTTAGGCTTCATCATAGTTCAACACATTTCTCAAATCAAGGTTATTGATATATACAGAGAAGATCAGTCCTAATAATACCAAATACTGTGCTACATCCCTCAAATTAAATTGTTTCCATTCAGAACCGCCTCTGCAAGTAAAGCTTTTTTTCTTCATATTCTGAGGTAATGGCCCTGTTTAAACTCTTACACATCAGTGAAACAAAAGTAAATGTGTGAACTTACTTTCCCTAGCTTTGTGAAAATTTGTTTCTTGGAGAGTTTGAACAACATTTATTGTCTTACAAAAGAAATATGAACCTTTTAGTGGCCAGAGAAAGTTACCCTTAGTGGTAATTTTTTACTTTTCTACCAGGTTTATCAGTAAATACTACATATTTTTTTGGGTCACACAGAATGAAAACAATAGAAGAAACAACTTTTAGTGAGCTCATTCAGTGAAAGTGTTAAATTTCCTGCTTCCCTGCGGAAACAAACTAACTTCCATACAGACCTTCTGGAATACGTATTAGAAGATGATACTCTGAAATTATTTGTCATTACCACTGACGGCACTAGTGATAAGTGACACAATCTGATTGTGTGCATGTTCAAATAGATAGTATTTATGAGTGTAGACCAGTAATTTTGTCATGGTTATGGCCTTTCTTCATACTTACAAAATTAATTATTTGTAAGGGTAATGGCAGGCCTCTGAGCTCTCCACAATTCTCCCTCTGACTTTTGCTTCCCACTCTTAACATTCTGATAGATCCTTGCTAATTGCTGAGTCCTCATAATCCAGGCAGAGATAAAGCACAGGCATGAGGCTTTGCCTCAAGAGCCATGACATGAATGAGCTGAATGGAAATGGAAATTAGTTGGGCCTGAACCAGAAGAAACTCCTTTCAGTGGGACTGGGTCGATGCTGGCCAGCAGTCAAAGGACACAAACCATCGCAGAAGCCTCCTGCGTGAATGGACTTGTGTGTTAATGGTCCTCCTGGGAACGGGAGTACTTGAGGAGGCAAAGCTTTCTCCTTGCCAACAGTTAAGGCAAAGAGTAAGGTAACCTTATAACATTTTTCCGTACGGCTGTTCCTGTTTAATTTTCTCACAGATGAGCCCAGGGGTGAATCTAATGAACAGGCAAGTGCCTATTTGCTGACGTGTTTTGAAGGCATGGTGGGAAGTGAACCAGCTGAAAAGTTAATTTGCTTTGTCACCTGAATAGTCAGTACTGATTTCCATGATAGCTGTGTTATTAATTTACATTGTAAATGCAACTTACTATATGCAAAATGCATACTACTCATCCATCTCATCACTTAAAACAGGAGATCACTCCATAGGGAAGAGAAGCAGTAGTAATGGGGAGATTTTCACATAAGCATAAAAGCACTTCTTTAGACAGCATATAGCTGTTTCTTTTAAAGAGTTTGGCAAATACTACTCTTTAGAAGTTTCAGATATTAATATTTAAATCTATATATACAAAAACAAAAGAGTAACAAGCAAGGTATTACATACTGCAGGATAAACTGTTTCTATCCAAATATTTGGGAGTTCAGCTGTCATTCAGTTAAAATGTCCACTTTAGAGCAATATTCAGAAAACTGTGACTACTGATCCCCTTTGGATTGACTGAAAAAGAAATTATTTTTTTTTAGGGGGTCATTGGAACACATTGAAAATTTATTAAGTATATGGTAGCACCAGATCACTGCATCTCTGACAGCAGAACAGTCAAACAAGGAACAAGCTAATCCGCTAAGGTGAAGCACACTGAAATAAAAATCTTCAGCATTTTCTTCTCACAGAAATTCTTTCTGCTCCCTCCTGATTTCTTGACAGGTTTAAGTCCCTTACCTAATGTTAATTTTAATCACATTTTGCTAGAACACATAAAAAAAATCTGCAGTTCATCAGCTTTACAGAGGATATTGGGAATAGAAAATGTTCGCAGTTGTTTCCGTGCAAGAACACATAAAATGTAGAAGGTTTCACAGGTTTTGCAATACTGTCCCAGTTCAAATTTTACCCCTGCTGGAGTTTAGTACAATTTCTTATTGTACTTACAATTTCTTACTCTTCCTTATTTTTCTTTACTATTTGTTAGAGAGCTTTCTCCAGAACGTTGCCAATGGTGTGCTTATGAAGCTTTTGCAACAGCTCCATTTCTCATGAATGAAAAAAATTCTTTGGTGGTCTGTAAGCACTACCTGAACTTGTGACCTAATGTTCAGCTTGTGCATTGGTAACTGTGCTCACCACTCCTCTTCTAGATAGTCATCTATATAAAGCTTATAAAAAAAAAAAAAAACAAAGAAAACCCCCCAAAAAATAACCCATCAAAACGAAATAACTTCCCCTTTACCCCCATCCTGAAAATTGAGAATGGAGAAAGGGCCATAAATTTTGTAACGCTTTTTCTCAGCTCCAATATGAAGTTATATTTTTTTTGCTAATTGGTTACTATTTTTAAATCATTTCTCCTTCTGTGTCTGATTTTCTTATCTGGGAGGCAAGATCACAGAAAAAGGAGGTTTGTATCTCCGTCTTGCCTTAGTAAGAAGCTGAAATGCTGCTCTGGGATTTGCTCTGGAATAGCGTCTGTACACTTTCTGGACATCAGGATTATCATAATGTTCCCCAAAGGTTCACTACATAGGGAATAGATCATCTGGGGAGCAAAAGCTTTATAAATGTATTTACTGAAAAGGAATTATTTAGAACAAATTCTTTTTTTCCTTAGTGCTACTTAACCAGAAGTGAAAGTATTGGCATATTGTGCTCACTTGTGAACCTTTTGTTTATGTCAGTTCCAGTCTTCTAGAGGAGACTTGATATGTAAAAGCCTTACTATCTTTCTGAGTTGTGAATAAAACCAACTATTATTCTTTGGCCATTTTCAGTTTTATTGGTAGTAAACACAGTAAATAAGTGTGCATGTGCCATTGTGTACAGGAGGTTACATTGCAATGGAAAAGACAATCATTGTCTTGTATTATTTTGGGCTTTGTGGCAAAATAGGAGATACAACATAAATGAAAATTACATGTTTACAATGATCACAAGATTTTTAATATGACTGTTTTAGAAAGGTAAATCCCCACATCTAAATACCGTCTGCTTTTAAATTGCTTATGACATCTGAAGAAACTGTAATGGGAATTGTCATGACACCTTACCGTGTCATTCCAAACAGCTTTTGATGGTCTTAACAATTCCAAACAGCTTAGCAGGTGTTCTGTTTTTAACAATACATGCACTGGGGTTCTATTCCTTGCTTTATTTAATTCTGATTTATTAGGACAGTCCAATATCTTTATTCAACATGAAATTAATTTTCAGCCTTTTTTTTTGGTGTAATTTCCAGATATTCAGAAAAATGCTTCTACAATTTGCATATTTAGAGCAACTCAGATTTCAATTACAACTTAATTCATTTTTACAATGATTAGGATTGTATAGAGAGCAGTTCTTCCTATCTCTTTGCATCCTCTTCAGTACAGTGAAACTAGAAGAGGGGACCAGAAGAATTTGTTCTATCAAACTGAAAAAAACCTATAGGCACTGCAAGAAAGGCAACTGTAATTATCTGTCCTTACTCCTTCCAATGCCTGGAAACAGCAAGGGAAGGACTTTAACCTTCCCAGTGAAATACGCACTACTGATGAACTACTCATCTTTGTGACAGAAGTAAAACTTCCAAGGAAGGTGTGTTAAACATTTTCAAAATTGTGTCTGTAAAGTTTTCTTTAAAGGTAACCATTCCATTCAAATGCTAATAAGTAAATTCTTTGGAGATATTTTCGAGAGAGTCAGGACTAAATTACAGGGTTATGAATTTCAAACTCTTACCAAAACGTTTAGTGGAAAATGCCAGTGAAGATTTAGTCAGAGATTTCTGAAATCATTCCCCACTGACAACTAGCAGTTGACAACTCTTTTCAGAGGCAGAATGAATGAAAATCAAATGCCAAGAAATTAAATTTGTTTTCTGCATGTCACAACCTTTGTTTAGATTATTTTTTTCTGTGTAAACATGTAGAAGAGGTTACTTCTCTCTGTAGGCATCTTTCTGTGAAATGGGAGAATGATGCAGTTGAGAACTAGGAAGATGGAAAAATAACCTGTAAACAGCATAATGATGCATTTTTCATGAATATAGGAGAAATCTAGCAGTTAATAACGTTCAGAAGAAATTTATTTTCTTTTACATGCAGTTTTCTCAATAGCAGAAAAAGTCAGACAAATACTGAGGAGGTTGTGATTTTGGTTTTTAACAGACGAGAAAAATTCCCCTCACATTTTTTTTTTATACAACATCAAGGTGGTTTTGGTACAGATCATACTCCAAGAAGGATCGGAAGACACTGGTTATTGCATGCCAGTAATGTACATGCCAGTATTTCAGCCCCATGCTTCACGTTTGAGTTCTCAGTACAGAAACCAGAAAATGAGGAAAGGGAATATTCCTCTCATTTCTTTGTCTCTTAGAGGTGCTTAGTAAAGGAAACAAATTTAATAATAATAAAAATAATTATACTTTAATTTAAAGTGCCTTATAGGAAGGGTATGTGAGGCTTATTTATAGCTGAGGCAAAAAGAGGTTACCCAGCATCACACAGAAGGTCAATGCCAAAGCAATAATTACAGGCTGTCATGAATTTGTCTGGTGCTTTGCACGTGAACCTATATGATAAGAAAGAGGAATTTGACTGTCTCGTTCACTAGTATCAGCTGTGCCTTTTGTTCCCCAGAATTGCTACAGCAGATTTCTTGCATCCTTTGGTAAGCTCCTTTGTTCAGTTGCTTGTCAGCTTTAATGGAGCTTCAATTTTCAAATGGCACTTCTTGTGCTTTTACAGGTGTTAACAATGAGCCAGGTGCTTCACCTTGTTTTTAAATGTAATGCATGAGTTTAAAAAACAACATCAACAACACAAAAATTTGCAGTAAAGAGGCTTAGTAGTCTCCAGTTTATCACAAATGTAATTTACCAGGAATTGAGAGAGATGTATAAAACCTTGTTTAGCACTATCAGTATAAACAGGATGTTCAAGGAAACAAGAATGAATTTACATGTTATACTCTAAGTCAAAACAAGCAAATCCCACGAAAGCCCCTGGAGAACTTCAGCAAAGAGTGCTGATAAGTATTTACACTAAATCTCCATGGAATGAGCCTTAATCTTGGTACTCTGTGGGAAGTAAACAGAAAAGTAGCCAGCTTGTGCATCCTGACCTGGAAGAGCTCCAGATCTTGGGGTGGTTTTTTTTTCCCTGTGAAAGTTCCCCAAACAGCTGCTACCATTTCATTTCTCACAGGTAATGACTCACCTGCTTACAAGTACCATTCTCAGCCCTGAGGTTAGGGTTCTTCTCACAGCCTGTATCATTTTTCTAAGAATTTATTCAAACTACTTGGCATACATTTCTTTCTTTTTTAAAGACTACTGGTAAGACTCAGCAACAGTTTATAGCAGAGGAAGAAAGGAAGCGAGACATAGAAAAGGTAATGTCTCTCTGATGCAAAGAAAATTCATGGTAGTTCATTGAAGTGCTTGAGCCTAATTGCTTAAAACCATCTACATGTAGAGATGTCTAATATTCTATATAAAATGCATTTCAATCATGCCTTAGTTCCCATTTTGCGATAAGAACCAACTTTGCCCCAGGTTTTTCAACAGATATCTAATTGGGCCTGAAAAGTTGACCATCTCTTTTCCTGCCCTTCCAGGGGTTCAGGATTAAAATGTGAAAACTTCATTTTAATGGAATAAAAGTATTTCCATGTGCGTGTATGTTATTTGCACACAGAGAAACTTTTATTCCCCAAACTCAGAATGCACCTTATAATTTATCTTTCCTTTTTCTTTTTTTCTTTTTTAATGGAAACAATGAGGTGATGTAGCTGTTTCAGACAGTAAAAGCAGATCGTGGTTTGGTTAAATACAGAAAGGTATATTCATGCATGGCTTAATAGATAAATATGTATCTGGAGACCAAATTATTTTTTTTTATATTCCTTTATTTTCTGTAATGTTTTCTTACAGTAAGAAGGGGCTCTCCTCTGTGATTAAACTCTTGGCATCAAACAGATTTAAGTACAGAAATTTTTTTCCCATCCTGTTTTAATGAACCATGCCTTGCCTTTCCCAAAGGGTCTGCAAAATACTTTACAAGTGGTTTTGATTAGCTGCTTATTAAAATGTATGCCTATTTTTGAATAATATTTATAATGTTTTCTTTTATTCATGTAGGGTTTAGGACTATTTTCTTATGACCCATGTTGCCAGCCTAAAAGTACAGTATGCTGCTATCAAACACCATTCCAGCAAAAGGTATTGATGTCCTAATGTCCAATCTCAAGTGTCTTGAATATGTAGTCTAAAAAAGGGGGGAAAAAAAGATGTAAAATGTAGGTCTGCATTTTTTTTATAGACTGTTGTAATACAGCACTTGACTATTTAGTATGTTATCTGTTCATCCTAGATGAAATTAAAATTACTCAAATTATTTCTACAGTAAGAGTCAAAAAGTCATTTTTTTTAATGTTATTTTTTCTTCACTGCATTTTGTAATCCCATTTATGTGAGCTAAATAGAACCACAGAATTATTTAGGTTGGAAAGGACCTTTAAGATTATGGAGTCCAACAGTTAACCTAACAAGTTATGTAGATAAGTAGATAGATTCTATCTAATAATGCCCCTAGGTATGAAAAAAAGAGATGACAAAGTATTTTAAAATGTGTGAATTGGAGAGCAGCTCCCCATGCTGTGTTTGACGGGTAGGTTGCAGCTCCTGGCTCCAAGGAGGCGGCTCCAGCCAGGGCTGATGCACAGGCGGAGGAGGAAATAACCTTTCATTTTTGTCTGAAAGTGGTATCAGAGACATCTCTAAGTCACTGTGTGAAATGCTGGGTGCTACTACCTGGATNATATATAACATATGTAGATTATGCGTAGGTATGTATATAAGATGAAGATTGGATTATTTAAGTTTCAATTTTAATGGCTCCCTAAGGAATATCTTTCTTTTTTCCCCCTTAAATTTAAATAAGCGTATTTCAGGTCGGCTTAAAATAAAATCAATCAGGTGTGCTATATTTCTTAAAATATTGCAAAGACAGGTAATATTCAGAATTGTTCTTTTTATAACCCTCACTTGGTCCTGGATTTTTTTTTTTTCGTATGTTTTTCCAGCAATGACACATAGTATTATGGATATATAAAATAGAGTNGGCTCCAAGGAGGCGGCTCCAGCCAGGGCTGATGCACAGGCGTAGGAGGAAATAACCTTTCATTTTTGTCTGAAAGTGGTATCAGAGACATCTCTAAGTCACTGTGTGAAATGCTGGGTGCTACTACCTGGATACCCACACACACACACCCCCCAACCCAAAGACTGATCCTCTGCCCTCTAAGGTGTTATGCTGTCAGATTGTAACCTTATTACAGAAAAGCAAAAGAATCTGATTTGAATGCAGTTTCTGTGAAAATTAAAGGACAGTTACAGAATTCTGATACAAATCCTGCTTTTGTTTTATACTTAACAAAGTCTTACTTTAAATAATATGTACACGTGTATATATAGCTAAATAAATATATATATATATATATAACATATGNAATATTGCAAAGACAGGTAATATTCAGAATTGTTTTTTTTATAACCCTCACTTGGTCCTGGATTTTTTTTTTTTCGTATGTTTTACCAGCAATGACACATAGTATTATGGATATATACAATAGAGTTTCTACATATTTTTAGGACTTTTGAGGTGGTTGACACACTTTATCAGTAAGCAGGGCATTCTAATGCATTCAATTTGTGATGAAGTATATTTGGTTACAGTTTACAACTTGTGTAGAAGAAATCTAGGTTTTAGCCTTCATATTTCTTTGTAACCTGGGCATGAACTTAACTTCCATTGCGGTTGATTTGCATAGTTCTTTTCATGATGCATAAACATATGCCAAAGTTGTAGAGTCCTTATCAAGAATTTCCTATTATTCCTCTCTTAAAATGGATTTTTTTGATCCTTTTCTTGGTAATCTGGCATGAAGAGCAAACAGATTTATCAGAGCAGTTCCTCTGCTAAACTAAGCTCTTAGACTTTTAACGCTTTGTGAACTAACATAACTTGACTTCTTGACAAACTTATCTCTCTTCTAAGACATGTTTCACTTACACAGTATGATCCTGTTGCAAAACTGCTTCCTGGGTCCTGCCCCTCATCAGAGTCTGAATACTTGCTTTGTTCCAGGTTACTAGCATCCATCTACTGAGTTTGGAAAAAGGAACTGATACAACTCCTTTGAATCCAAACTACTAATATGGTAAAGCAATTGCAGCTGAAATTGAATGGAACACTCAGTAGTGATGGTGCCACACTTTTAGTGAGATCCCCACAAATGGTGCCTCCGAGCTACAAGAAACCCATAAAATCAGCAGTTACACATAGAGTTCTCCTTTGTGTTTGTGTTTCACGCCTTGATGTCAGCTCTATTTCTTTTCTTTTGTTATATGTAAAAATGCCCAGTACACTTCTAGGAAAAAATATGAACACAGCAAAGTCTTTATATCCCAAAACACCACATACCACACATCAACCTACAGCAAACCAATTGCTCAGAAATTCAATTTTTGAAAACAGGACTTGTATTCAAAATGTAAACATATTCTTCCTTGGCTATTAAGGCACAGGTAGGATGACAGCAGCAAAGGTTACTGATTTTCCTGAGAGTTGGGGGAGCAGACTCAAAAATTTCTCTGGATGTATTATGTGGGAACTGATTTTGAAATAGAGCTTATAGGATCTATGCAAGCTGTTTCTTCTCTGGGAATCTGCAGAGCATTTAATTGGAAGTGAAAGGTTATGGGCAAGGCAGTGATCTCACAATTGACCTTTTACTAGGTGATTTCTAAAGCAGTGTTGAATGCCTCTAAGGATGCAAGTATGTTTTCTTCAAATCTCTGAACCTTGCATGAAAGCAGTCTAAATTAAAGAATTACAGAATTGTTGAGTGGAATCTAGTGTATTGAAGAACTCAATATATGTTTCTCTGTAAAAAGTAGTTTACCTTTTTAATTTTGACATGGCTTTTTCATCCTTAGCTTTGCCCTTTACATCAATGATGTTCATCTTTCTTACTTTAACTTCTCAGCATGGGTTAAGGGGACTGAAGCTGGGAAATCAAGATAAGTTTTCATAAAATATCTGGTTTTTATATTGATTGCAGGTTTGTGTTATAGATGATGCTTTAGTGGGTGAAAGACTCCAGCTGGTCTCTTGTTTTTCAGGCAAGGGGAATTAAGAATAAAAGGTTTCTGCAAAGTTGCTATCTGTCCTTATATTAACACCCCAGGATTTGTTAATGCTTTCGGAGAACACCCCCTTCTTTTTTAGGTAAGCATTGAAAGTGTTTAATGAGCAACAGTATCATTTCCTCTTTGGGAGCTGAGAGAAGTTGGAGAGGACTTTATGTTTTTCCACTTTTTCCACAGATACTAACTCTCAGAGGTACTGTGAGGGAACACGAAAAAAAAAAAAAAAATTCTAATCTTTCCTGTCTCCTGGCTGAAACTGTTCCACTTAAAGAAAACAAAGGTTAAATATTTATTGTGTGATAAAAAGAATAACTTTCTAGCTTTGCTGTGCAGAGGAAACGGATCTCCACCGCTCCCAGCCAAACACCTTAATTGCTGAATTGCTAGTACTACATGGATGAGCCTCCCACAAGCTTGGAGTTCCGCATATATTCATAAAAGGCAGGAGTTTCTGTATGCGTTTGAGTGTCAACATGATACTTATTTCAGGCTTTAAATATTCTTAAAAATTAGATCAAGCCAAGTACACAAAAAAATTGCCAATTAAAACATTTTTGTCTTAAAAATAAATCCTCATTTATTCATTTAGCTGTATGTGTGTTTATGGAGGTCTTTTAAGGGTTAATTATTTTAAAAAGCTATAGATTTACTTTATGAACAACCTGATTTTGTCTCCAAAATGGTTATAAATGTGTATTAGACCTTGGCACTGATGCATTCTTATTTTTGTAGTAAGAGTACTGGCATTTTTGGAAACATAACGTCTCTTTTCTATGAAGTAAGCCATTCAAAAAAGAAAAATCCAATTGGCAAATCAATATCTGTTCTTTATTTTATAATTGAAGAATATTGAATGCATCATAAAATGTCTATAGTAATTCAGATTTCTCTTCAAAAATGCTTATTATAAAATGATATACAGTATTAATTATAATAAAACATTATTAACTTACTGGACAGAAAACCGTCTAATTGGAAGAACTCTGATTAAATTTAATACAGGAAGCCTAATGCTTTGCTACTTAGCCTTAGATAAATATTTTTTAAGCAACTATTGCCTGGTCTTTTAAAGTTATTTTAGCAAAGACTTCAGGTCAGCACCACATTAAACTTGCAATCTGGGCTTAATCATGTAATTTATTTCTTTAAAATGTCTTTAAAATAAGATCTTTGTTTTCTCATTTTGAACTTAGGTCTTTGCTGCTTTTAATTATGATATTGTTACAAAAAATAGTGTGGGGAAAATTAGCCAAAATGTGATGTCTCACTTTCTCAGGAAACATTATTAGTATGAATTTTATGAATCTCTGATTTACCACTAATTTCATAATATTTGAAGGCATTGGATATCTGGGAATGATAGCAGTTCTTGTTCAAGTGTGATACCTAAATTAGTCAGGTGTTTATTCAATGACTAAAAATTAATTTCCCAGGACTCTGGAAAACTGTCCATTTAAAGATTACATTTTACAGAGATGTAACTGGCCATGTTCTTTCAAACCATCTAAACTTTGTGTTTGTTTATGGACTGATATGGTAGGTTCAATTATTACTGTATTGGTCCAATTTATTTAATTTGGTAAATTATGTAGCCGTTCAACATGATTTAGCTTAATATCGACATGCTCTTTGAATGGTATGTTTCATTCAATGTGTGATGTATTTGATGCAGCAGGTACAGTGATTTTTTGATTCACTGTGTTATGTATCTGATTTAGAATATGGCTGATTTAATAGACTGTGCTTTTATTTTTATGTAAGTTGTGGTAAATTCTCAATTTACTTAATTCAATAAGTGATATATTGGCAATATATGTAGTTGTAGTTAATGCATTTATGGGAGTATCTAATTCATCTGCAATATTTCTGAAATTTGAATAAACTGTATCTCATATATATCCTCAGAGGCTAGAAAGTGACTTTAAAGTCATGATACTCAGAGCACTGAGCAAGTTCATTTGTGGTGAATATTACTGGATACAGATCCTAGTTTATAAATGTTAAAGTTTGTGAAGCATCTCGAATTCCATATGGCCTTCACAGTGCCACAGCACTATACTTCAGATTTGTGTATTTCAAAATTGTCTATATAAAATCTATTAGAGACACTTGACAGCAATACTGTAACCTTCTTGGAGATGTACTTGTAGCATTTCTTTTGTGATCCCAAGAAAATATAGTACAGACAAACCAAATAAAACCCAGAATATCTAGGCAAAGATCTAGCCATACAGCTTCCTGGGGTTCCATACTTCTGCTGTCTGAATTGTGAAATTGCATGACACAAGTTGGTATCTTCATATAGTTTATAAGATAAGGCCTAAATTAGCATTGGACGTAGTCTGTAGTAAGTCAAACAAAAGATGTTTCAGACTTCACAGCCCTAATATTGACATCTACTTTTCAGATAGTAACAAAAAAAAATAAAAGCAGAGCAAATAATAATAATAAAAAAGCTCCGTTAAAAACATTGTACTTGTAAAGAAATAATTATACTTCCAAGAAAAGTCTTTGCCTCTCCAAGCAGTTGACATGTTAATTATATAGTAAATTCTGGATCGGATATTTAACAGAAGAGCCAACTAGAAAAAGCTAAGATAATTTCATTAAGAAACAGTAACTTAAGTTATGGAATGAGAAAGGAAAAAAGCTCTCCTGAAATCTGATGAGTGAAATAAAAAAGCAATATTTTGTGCTGAACTTGCACTATCTCATAGATTCCATCCAGTGCATTTGTCAGGAAAATTTCTGGAATTCTTTTCTTAATTATTTGATTGTTCACAAGAGTCTCTACAAGTATTTATTATTTGGTGTTTAAACAACCAGAGAGATTAAGACAGATTGTAAATTAATTTTTCCATAAATGAGAAGTGCATATATTTCCACTATTGTAATAATATTCAATCAATTGTGAAAGTGGGAAATTACATAGATGGTTGTTATTTGTTCCATGAAACTTAAAAATATCTTAACCAGAGTGGGGAAAAAAAATAGTAGTTACTCAAAACCAGAATTCCCTATTTCCTTCAATTTTCCCAAATACTTAACTATTTACACTTGTCATAAAAATGTATTGTAGTTTACTGTCTCTTGCAGTGTAGAAGAAAAAGGACACTTTCAATCTTAGAGTTGTTTGTCAATTAGGAGGAAATATTTCATCTGTTAAAGATTTGATCTGCTTTCTCCCCTGAAAAAATTCAGTCCCCTTCTGTCATTTGCTGTGCATTGCACTACATGCTTTTCTTAGCGTAACTTATGAAAGTAAGAAATGCAGTTCTACCTTTAAAAATGTAAAATATATCTACTTAACACCTCACTTCAGCTGATGAGATCCTGAAGCAGAATTAGCATATCATGTATATAAATTCATCTCCATCTATGTTTCATGTCAAGCCAGAAAAAAAAAGATAGCTAACCGTTGGTTTTCAAATATAGCATAAAATTAACTTTACTCCACAACTAATTGATGCATTCTAAACTGAACAGTGACATATGAACACTACTTTCCTTTTTACTTTGTAATTTTCCAAAAGAGTGTGATAAAATACTTAAATGCTATTAATGAAAAACATGAAAAGCGGTTTAGATATTGGGTACCTGGTAATGAAGACATTTAATATTAACTAGGGCTTTAGAAAAGTGAGGAGGTGGAGGGAAACAGGAGAGAAAACAAAATGTAATTCTTGGAAATTAATGGTAAAAAGAGTCTAGAATCTCCCTTGGCTTCATCCAGAGTCGCTGGATGTTTCATTGTATATTTCTCATCCAAAATTAACAACATTTCACTTTTAATAAAACTATAATTTAAACGAGTCTTCTTGCTTGGCCTGTGTTCATGCATATTTACTTACCACCCATCAGTGGGACAGTTATAGGTATTGATTCATTACCTGTCTGAATCTTACCATGCCGCCTCCCACCTTATGTATGCTTTAACACCATCCTATTTCACAGTGCACTTTTCAAATGCTTACCTGTACGTAGCTGAAAAAGGGCTGCTGAGGCTTTTCACTTACAACAAAATGTTTAAATTGTCTCCACCCCCCTCCATGTATTTCTGTGGAGCAGACTGTGAAAGAAGCAGAAAATGTACCTTTAGCATGAGTACTTTAGTAATCCAAATTTTGTGAATCAGCCTCAAGGGAACCATGACTGCTGATGGAATGTAACTTAATATTAAAACTAATGTAAAATAGGGCTACTGTAAAAACTTGCCAGCATGGCTCTCTCTGTCAGAGATCTGATGAGTTATCTCTGACCAACACAGAGCTGCTGGCAAAAGTTAAATTCAGATGTAGTTAAAGGCGACAGCTAAAGAACACAGACTGACTTTCTCTGGTAAGACTTTACATCTCCCAGGAGAACTAGAATAGCTATTTATAAAATAATAATTCTGCTGATAGATGTTAGCTCCATAAGCTAGCAGTCGATATCCAAAAATTGCTGTCAAATTCTAAGATACTTACCTAAGAGCCTCTTAGAGTCAATAGGAAGAAATAGGCACCATCAGGTAATAACTCTAGATGTATTTCAGGGATATTTGGGGTGATTAACTATTAAAACTTTAACCTTTCATGAGATGAATTTCATCTTGGTAACACTTTGTTTACAGTGGTCTTCAGAACTGAATATTGATAATTAGGTACAAGTGTAGACAACGCCTGATTTGAGTCCAGAGCACAACTCACATTTTTGTTGTTATACATCATTATGACTTAATCAATTTTGTACTTTGAGAATTGTATTGTGAAGATTAAAACAAGCTATTTGAATAACTTCCATTGTGGGTATAGTGCTTCAAATTCCTTCAGGTTCTAAGAATTTTTGCAAAGACCCCAGCAGCAAGTCAGCTTATTGTAGCATAGATTTCTATGGGATGCTGGGATTTTTTTTTTCTGTGTTTTTCCAAATAAAATTACTTTGCATTTTGTTCTTATTTGTATTGTAAAAGCATTCTGCCTGCACTGCTTATTACTAGAGATTTGAGTAAGATGATTAAGTCAGTCTTGTGACTGAGCAGATTCTGTTAGACACTGAATGCAAAAGCGGTAACTGTTACTCTTCATATTATGATCAGGTAGTGGTTGTTTCCTTATCTGATTCAAAATTAACTCAGATAATGAAAGATGCATGTTGGGGACAAATAAGAAAAAATCAGATGTCCTGTAATATTCATGTAAAGATATCAAGAATAACTTGGATGTTTTAAATACACCGAAGTGATTTTTCATGACAGATAATTTGAGAACTTCATTAATAGAAATATCTGAAGTTCAGTTCAAATGCTGCATTTGCTGAACTAAAGCGTACTTGGGGTTGTTTCTGCTTAATATCTTAATATCTAACATGAAGCCTATGTGAATTCTGTCAAAAATCCCAGAAATTGCTTTCTCATTAACCTGTTGGTTCACTTATGTTTTTCAACCACTGCCCCGAAAGTTCACACAAAAACCCAGGTTACAAGAAATCCAACACTACCTCTTGAAGACTTAGAAAACTCTGAAGTGGATTCTACATACCTATTGAAATAAATGGTAAATTAGTAACTTTCAAAGTATTACCAGAGTGTGCCTAAAATTATAATCAGCTTAATTCAGAATTCTGTCAACTAGTTTTATTTTAAGAGTCTGGTAAATTAAGCAAGCGTGCTTTGCTAGCTTTTTTCCCAAAGTTATTTGATGCTGTATTTTAACAATGGTGTAGATACAGATTTTAGTTATTACCTGCCAACAGTAATGACGGCGCTTAATGTTTAGCCTCTCCATGCTGTGATCCCTTCTGACTTTGTAGAGCTATGGATATAATGTCATTGAAAATCCAAGTACTTACATAGATGACTGCAATTAATGTTAAAGGGAATTGGAGATTTATACGTGCCACTGCCATTATCACTAATGGAAATTTCACATGTAAATTGCCATGCATGGAAATAATATGCTTCTTAGCACACTTTATCTAAAAGTCATCTGTGCAAGTAGTCAATTTAAATCGTAAATTCAGTCCTCTTGCACCATGGCAAATATTTCTTTTTTTAAAAATCAGGTTACTGATTTTAATGTTAAGAACTGTCTTTATACTATTTGAATTATTGAAAATTAAAGGCTAGTGCATGCCTAACTCTGACATGCAGCTTTCATTGATTTCTTGAGATCATAGGCAAAAGCAATTTTAAACACAACATTGAGGACTCACAATTCTACCATAGCTGCTTTGGTATACTTGCTCACAGCAAACTGGTTTCTGTTGAGTGGCAGGCTTCAAGAACAGCTGAGCTTCAAAAGATAATTGCTAACCCCTTGGCACCAAAATGAGCCCTTGAAGTGGTATGTGTCTAGGGCATCTCAGAAAGTTCTTTATGAGGAAAAAAGTCACACCCATTGATTTGACGGTCCAAGGCAGTAAAGCCTTTCTGAGGAATGTAATTCTCTTTCTTCTGGAAGTAATGTAGGCAGTAAAAGGTAAAGAAATTAGACTATAATGTGCAATGCTCTCTACTGTCTGGGAAAAATGCAAATATTCTCACAGCTGCGAAGAGTATGCAATCCCGTGATGACAGGAATGAAAGCTGCATCACCTAACTCTCACCATATGGAAGCGCAGGTTACCTGATGCAGGCTACTGCTCTGTCACAGCTGCTTTAACTACATTAAAAAAAAAGATGTTAGTGTATGTGCACAGTGCAAAAGGTTATCCAAGATACAGATGTTGTGGTTTGGCATGACAATGTAAAAGGAGAGTGAAATACAGTTTAAGAGATGGAGTCTATATCTGCCAAATTGCAGTGCAGGGACAGTTACGTGATCAAAAAAGCGAACTAAGCCAACTGGACATACAGAGCTACTTGCATTGGTAAACTTAGACTTAAATGGCTATCAAAAATAGTATAGGTATAGCTGTTGAGAAGAAATAGCTAGGACAATCAACTTGGGAGCCAGGTGTCTGAAAGGTAAAGGAAGGATACAGTATTAATGGAGGGTTCTGGCTTGCAGTCCTCTTCCCAGAACCTTTATGGTATCCTAGACAATGGTGATTTACCACCAGAAACAATCCTTGTAGTCCTGACTGGAATTCGGGATCCTGCATGGCAAATGCCCTGCTGACTATAAGATATATATCTGCCTTCTCACTTCCGTTCTGCACAGTGAAAGCACTTCACTGAGGCAGTGCATAGCCTAGATCAGTGCAGCGGTGAGTGAGTTGGAACAGCAAGCTAAGTTTCCTAACCAACATCGCCTTGAGGATATTGTGTTAAAAAAAGGATAGTATTTAATGTTATTCTTTGATCAGTTCCCTCTGTCTCAAAGGCAGATGTAGAAATCAAAGTTGAGAAACAAGGTTTTGCTGTGAATTTCAGCAGTTGCACTGTTGCAATGCAGGGATAATTGAAGGGACAACTGAAGGGATCACGGCAAGTAGTTATTCTGCACCTGCAGTAGTTATCTTAGACACGTGAAGCTTCTTGCTTGTTGTTATCCAGTATTAGAAAACATTTTCCACTGGTTAAAATTTACTCAGTATAATGATCTGTAATCTTATAATGAAAAATTTGTGGAAGTGTTTTATGTATGGTTGGTTTGTTTTAATTTTATTAAATTTCTTCACACCAATCAAACATTCTAGATAACTTTCTAGATTTATTTTTTTAAGTAGAATGACCTAAATACCAAACGTTATCTGTTCTTATTATAAATTTGCTTCTAGACTGTAGGAAAATTATCCTAGCTCCTATACGTGCACCACAAAACCCACATTTTTCTTCTTAATACACTTCCTAAGACAAAAAGAGCTATTTGACTGTTGCATCCATATCCCAACACCATCTTAGCCCAAAATTAATTCCTGTCATATTTGATAGGAAATAGAAATTTCAAAGATATTAAAGGCCATATAGTTTCCATACAGTAAGAGCCTCAGGGAGTGGCTTATATATGGACCTCAGAAAATCTATGCAGGGAAAAGAGCCACACAAATGCTGCAAAATGACTTAAAATAAATCTGTCAAAGCTTGTAACTGTAAAATATATACCTATGGAAAAGCCATCAATTACTTTATTAATTACATTAATGTAAACATTGATTTATTAATTCTTACTGTGTAAGAAGTTGTTTAAATTTTAGTGGTGTTACCTCTGCAGAACTGACTACTTACTCATGTTATACCATGAGAAAGAAGAACACAGTTCATCTTTTCTACATTTGTATGTTGTTCTTGTACAATTCTGTTATTTCTCCATGTCTCTTCAGAGTTCCTCTAGCTTCGATTCCCCCTCGCGCTTCCACTGCGTTGTAGTTTTTGAAAGCACGAATTAGCTTCTTTTCAGCTTATTTAAACAGCCTTATAATTCGGCACAGCAAAACTGTACAACCATATGTAATTATTTTTATAGGGGTTTTTTCCCCCCTTTCTTTGTCTCTAAGTGTCATAGATAAGCATTTTAAAATTTTTGCTCTGATCAGGATTTTATTTTAGATTTGAGAGCTTTTAGTGCCTCATTTCTCTTATGTTCCTGCAGTGGCGAGGTCTGTGATTTGCCTTTTTTTTTTTTTTTTCTCTGTTTTACTGGGAATTTCATAGATTGTAATGTCTTTTGATTTCATTATAATAGTAGCACACATCACTGTGAAATGTAAACCATTACAAAAGTCTAAATCACAGAATGATATGGGGTTGGAAGGGATCTCTGGAGGCCATCTAGTCCAACACCCCTGCCAGAGCAGGTTCATCTAGAGCAGATTGCACAGGAACATGCCCGGGCAGGTTTTGAATGTCTCCAGATACAGAGAGTACACCACTTCTCTGGGCAGGTTGTTACAGTGCTCTGCCACCCTCAAAGTGAATAAGTTCCTTCTCACGTTTACATGGAGAGACGATTAGGGAACTAGAGCATCTCTCTTATGAGGAAAGGCTGAGGGACTTGGGTGACCTTAATTTTCATTTAATTTCCAAGTCTAAAAAAGGGAGCAATATTAGGCTATTAAGCACCAAGTATTAAAGAACACATTTTCAGTGTTTTGGTGTATAGTGTAAACAAAACCTGATGCATTTTTCGTGTGCTAAAGTGGTCTAAGGAAAACCTAACAGAGTAGGTTTTACTTAATTAGTTATTTATAAAGACATTATTTTTATCTACACTGGATGTGTTACCTAATGAGCTCAAATCAGACCTCCTAGGTTTAAATAATTCCATAATGAGAATTGAGACATACCAATACACTTTTCCTTTCTGCTTTGTAGGAGTTTGTGCTTTGGATGTTAAAATACTAACGCTGCGAGTGTACCAGGATTAAGTGTTAGAGTTAATGGCCACATACCTCCTATTCTGGTACCTGCCTTGTACCACTAAAACATTCTGCTCAAGTTATTCTGTTTATTAATAATATAAACATCATTTTTGTTTGATTTACATAATGCAAAATTCTCTGTTTTATCTCTGCTTTCCTTAATCAGAAATTCAGTTGCTTTTAATATTATATTTTACGTAACTCATATTAGTATAGACTTTTTTGACATATCTCACTCATAAAATATCTAGATAACGCTGTATTCTCAGTAAAGTTCCTTTAAAATGAAAAATGTCATTGCAATTTCACTGTTTGTTAACTACTCCCAAGTCTTAATACTGTGAAGAGCTTCTACTTTATCTCCATAGCAAAACATATGAAAGGTGTTTTTTATTCTTCTTTTGTCCTAATTATTTTTTCTACTTTTTTATTTAGAAAAACATAAGAAGAAATTACAGCTTTCTACACAGATTTGTTTTAGCCTAGTGAAACAATTTAGTTAGGCAAATGGTATCTTCAAAGATAGTTATCATCAGCTGATAATTTCAACTTTTTAATTTATTCCAAGTGTTTCATATGCAATCTTCCCGGATGCTTTAAGATGAAGCCTTGGGAATTTTGTAGGCAATGATACTATATTAAATTACTACTTAAAAGTTATGGAAATACATTGTTACTTTATAAATCTAACCTTTCTTCTAGTCTCATCCGTTGAAGATACAGTGAAGGAACATAAACCTCATATGATGATGATGAAAGCAAGAAATAAGAAATCATAAAATGCCGTGAAATGCATTCTTAAATCTCTCCTATTGTCAAAATCTGAGCGATTAACTAGAAAAATAACTTTGTTAACTCAGTTTCCTTCTCAGCAAAAAGAACTATATAACAGGGTTTGAGTTTGTTTGTTTTACACTGTTCTGAATCTCTTTTCCTGTAAATTGTATCAAAGGTTATGTTGAAAATTAAAGAAGGTTTTTAGTTTTTTGTTTTTGTTTTTTTTTCTGGAAGAGAAAAATATTCTTTAGTGTGTCCTGTGCCTTTCCATGGCAAAGTGCATTTATTTTGACAGCAAAATTTCTCTTTCAAGTATAGAAGAGAATAGATAACTGAATACAACAAAAACTTTTCAATAAGGGATGCCATTTGCAATTTTGGAGACCCAAAGTGTTTCTTGCCCAATGGACTTAGCTTTTATTGAGGACAGTCATAAATAACTTTAAAATATTCCAGTGTGATAGGATGGAGCTGCAGATTAGGTCATTATGGAATTATAGTTCCCTTGCTTAATGATTTTACAAAATTGCCTGGCAATCCAACAAAGAGAAGGAGCACAACGTGGTGAATGCAGGCTAATTAAACCAATAATTGCTTCTTGTTGTGTTCCCAGATAATGTGCCCCTGATAATTTTAAATGAAGTCTTGAAGCTGACTTCTTGAATGAAATGCTGTGCTAGTTAAAGCTTCACTAACTCTCTGTGTGCTTAGAAACTGGCCTACTTCTCAAGGTCCCCTGCATTGCTCAAATATTGCCATGCCATGTGAAAGGTACAGAAATAGCTTTCCTGTATGTCAGGTAATGGGGACCCGAATTTCTGTGTTTTCCCTCTTTGCAATATTGTGACTAGATCATCTGATTGCCCTGAACAATTCTGAAATTAGAGGCTGCAAATTAAGCCTTTGATATTAAAAGTTCTGCTTCCCTCCTTTTTTTTTTCTTTTTTTTTTAAGACTTAGGAAAAGATGCAAACTTCTATGTATCTCAGGAATGCTAGTGTAAATCTAGAATAACTCCACTGAGATTCATGAGAATTTTTTTTGAGTTATATCTGTGTCAAATACAAGTATGTGACTGTTGACTGGCAGCTATGTTTAGAACTTGGGAAATATTTCATGAAGTCCCCAAGAATTTCAAGGTGATCTTCAAAGAGACATGAGGAATAATTTGGAAACTTTTAATGTCAAATTTACAGGGAGAGTCTTTATGTAGAGAAAGAATCCTTACCAGTTAATCAAGTAAAAGACTTTCTTCAGATGAATTGTAAGTTTGAAATCTGCTACAGATATATATACTTATCATGCTATCTCACTTCTGCAAATAAATACATATTGATTGTATTTGTTAAATATTATGTGTTTTAGGTCAGATATAGTCTGACAGAACACCTGTTTTAACATGAGTTATAATTTTATGAAAACACAGAAGTGAAGGATCCCCTCTTAAGTCAATACTATTTGATATTACATCATCTTAAGTAAATACATGTCTGTTCTCCACTGGTGCTTAATGATTTTGACTAAAATATTGGACTTCAGTCTAATATGTTTCCACATTTTTTTTGTGTTCTGTATTATCCTTGCATTATTTGATTGAAATGACATGAAAGAAAAAACAAGTAGGTTTTCAAATGGGTTGCTGAACCATTATTATCAGGACCTTCAAAGTTAGACAAAATATCTATTACTGTTTTAAGAACTGTGAATTGATTCTGTCTCAGTATAAGAGACTTGTGATGTATTAGACTGGTCTGAGAAGCGCAATGCATAGTTTTGGATGTATGATTGCATTTTTACGTATTACTCAAAACTATTTCTTTAGGAAACTCAGCATACCAAATAAAAACAGGCGTAATTTTCAAAATTTAGTTTCTAGCACCGAGAACTTATTTAAAATCACAGTTTTTGGAATTATGAATAGAGACAGAGTTGTCAGTCATTACTGATATCTATCATATCACACAATGCAAATATGATGTGTCCTCTGCAATCTGCTGTAATAGCCTAAAACCAGAGCCTGTTAAAAAAATTCAGAGCCTGTTAGATCACATGAGCTAAAATTCCCATTGATACTAACAAAATAGTGGAAGTCAAATCTGGCAGCAGAACTTACCAATAGTCACTTTTGTATTAATTCTTACAGTAAATGTTCATGACTGAAATCCGTAACTACACACTTCACAAAATGCCTCCCAAAATTTGTAGTCTTGTAAATTGGTAAGTATACACTTAGGAATTGTGAAAATGCATTTTTTTGTTGGCTTTTTAATGAGAGATAGGTCCAATATATCTCACTTGGCAGCAACTGGGCAATGAAAAGCAATATTGCTAGTGAAGGTTTTATTTCTATTTGCTGTGTGTCTTGTTAAGCTTTACTGATATAAAACCATCTGTTTAAAAAGCTGTAAAAAATTGACTGCCAATACACATAAAAGCTAAGCACAACAAAATAGTCTTAATATCTACTGGCTGATAATTCAGTGCAATGTAAAGATGCCTGAAGATAGGAGAGATGGATGGAGAGGAAGAAAATTAGTTAGGTAGTGACAAACTGTAATTTCCAAGCAAATGACTGCACTATTTATGATTGATAGTAATCAATTCCTTTTTCTTTAGTGAATATTTATTTGCACTCTGTTAATATCTTCTTATCTAAATTGTCTTGAAATAGCTTTCAATATTACATTCAAGTATATTTTTTAGTTTTGTTGGACTACATGTCACCTAAATACAATGCAAGCCAGGTATAATTTAAGCTGATAATACAAATATTGTAAGGAGGTACATTTAAGAGCAATAATGTTACTGAAAAGCTCAGGGTTATATTGGGTGAGCCATCAAGTAATTGACCATTACCATTATCTCAGAAACAAGTTGAAAAAATTATCTAATGTAAGCAATTTGTCAATAAAAAAAATTTCTAATATATTTGTCCCTAGTATATTTGAAGTAATACTGGCAAAATGAATGAGGTACTTTGAAGTTATATGCACTACTTTATGTGAATACTTTATTTAAATCTCTCACTGAAAGTTGAAAAATTATTGGAACTGGCTATAAAATTTTTCATAAGCCCTACTTGTGTTTCCAAAAATGAGAAATAGATAAGCAAGCGTTGCATTACAGCTGCAAGACCTTAATGACAAATGTATTTTAATCATGCAGCAAATATAGAAAGCTAAAATAGAATTGTGTACAGTAGTTAACTTTTTCCTGTGCATGTACCAAATAAATATTCTATAAATATAATATAATCTCTGCACATGAAAAGAGGATTTAATAATCAACTGAATTATTCACAGCAATTGTTAAATCCATAAAATAATCTATGAGCAGTAAAGATCCCTTTCCTGAGAAACTATAAATCTAGATTTAACTTTCTTCACTAGGAGGTCACGAATATGCAATATATAATTTATTTAAGATTAGGGCAAAATAGGCATTCTGATTATTCATAAATATTACTGTATATTATTTGGAAAAAGTATTCTCTGTCAAGTCATATGTTGTTTATAATTAAAATACTGAGAACACTTGTGTACAAAATTGTGTGACAAAATATAAACACTTCTTATCAATAAAATTGATACTTGATGAATAATGATGAAATGTTAAATAGGACTTTATTTGCTGTTCCCAAGCACCACAGTTCCATTGCAGTTACAAAAGGACAACATACTAAGAGAGGCAAAAAGAGAAGCAGTAGAATGAAAGAAGGGTAATCATGGTAGAAAACACTGTCAGAAAATACAAAAGAATAATTGTCAAACCTAGACCTTATGAGGTGGCAAATTTTAATTTTGGTTGATACTCATGATTAAAAGAATTTAAAGTTAACAAAAGATATCCAATAAAGCTGGTATTTTCAATGTAATATATGATCTGTGAGGAAGAATGTAAGAGCAAAAATAATGTATAAACAGTGGAAGGAAATTAAAATATACCTCCACACAGCTTTGAGATGCATTAGAGTATTGTATCTACTTATATCCATACATCATGAAGAAGCAGAGATCTTCAAATGGAAAGAGCTACACGAATGATTCAGCCTGGGAAATATGTTATGTACTAAAAAGATTGATCTATTTCATTTTTCTGAGAGAAAATGAAGTTACTTGACAGCCTATAACTACCTTTCTCAGACTTCTGACAGTAGCTTTCTTATTATTCAAATAGAAAAGACAGAATGAGATCTGGAGTCAGACTAAAAATAAAGTGACAAAAGTTGAGCTAATTAAGCATTAAACATTTGGACGCTTATTTATGGGCAACAGGATTTGAAGATTTATGCGGTTCTTTATGAATGCAGACCTCAATTATATGTTTAATTTTAACTTTCAGGTTTATTGTTTTTAAATACATAAGCTTAAAATGTTTAACAGTCGCTTTAATACCTTTAAACTATGACTTAGTAATTTTTTTACTCATTTAAATTGCATAGTATTTTAAAAAATTACATTCTTAAAAGCAGTGAAGACACACATGCCTGCTTTTTAGCAAGGCTTTAATATGTATTTGTATTTATTTTTAATGGCTAAGTAACAGATGGTTAGACTTAAAGCACCATTCCCCTGGGTAGTTAAAATAGGCAAGATATGAGAAGAAATGAAAGGGAGAAGAGCAAAACAGATGTTGTGAAGCTGTTTCTGATGGTGAAGCATCGGAGGAAAAGCAGATGTTTTCCAACTTCACCAATCAGTCCTGCAAAGGTGTTGACCGCTTGTGAGAGATTATACCATGGCATTTGTTTCTCTGAACATGGATGAAATATTTGTCTAGGCTTTGAATGGAAATTGAAAGGAAATAGGCTAACTGGCCCTTTTTCATTCAACCTTGAAAATACATTAAAAAGACTACCACCTAAAGTTCCAAATATTGTACATACTTAAAAACAAAACTTTTTGCACATTACTTGGGAAACCATTTCTTCTCAAAACTGCCAGCAATACTCTGGACTTTCAAAGGTATTTTTAACCATATCATAATTAATAAACAGCACATGTTAGCAAACACATGTGACTTTTCTACATACTCAGTGAGTGAGAATATTTGATAGACTGACACATAACACAGCTCCTAATGTTAGCTCCTATTAATGCATACTTAGGGTATGACTGTATGGTTAGGATTGGGTAGCTTCTTATTTACATCACTTACTTTCTGCCTAGGAATTAATATGGCTAAATTTTCATGATTCCAGATAGTAGAATCAATTCTGAAGCCTCTCTAAGACCACAGTTCGAAGCAGATGTGAAGTTGTCCCACACTGTGTTAGATCTGGGCCTCCAGCTGATATCTATCTATCATGTTTATTTACATTTAATTTTCATCTTTTTATTGTTTGTAAGAAAACATACTTTCTGTGAGGTCTGCTGCAGTTTGTATGATTCAAAACCGAATATATTTTAAAGTAATAAGAACAGAGGAAATCTGTATTTCAATTGTCCCACAAGACTCAAGTCTGAAAATATTTTATTGCTGGTTAACAAATCAATAAAAAATTAATAGATTAATCTTTTCTCTAAAGCATGTCCTTTGAGATGCCAATAAAAATACTGTCCACTACAATGTGTTTTAATATATAAAAAAAAAAAACCCAAAACCAAAACAACACAACAAACCCCAAACCCACAAATATTCAACAATCAACAGATTGCCATACTTTTATGAAACAGAGGCCAGATGTTAATGTAGGCAATAGAGATTCTTCCAAAATGAGTGTGTGGATATATGATGACAGTGGTGGTAGCAAACTGCAGACAAATATCCTCCAAAGCAGAGTAAATGGAAACAATCATACTTTTCAGAGGTTCATTTTTTTAATATATATGTTTCTGTGAATATGGGGCATTGAATACTAACACAGATTTAGAAAAATCTA
Organism: Nycticryphes semicollaris; assembly: GCA_013400055.1. Classification (NCBI taxonomy): domain Eukaryota; kingdom Metazoa; phylum Chordata; class Aves; order Charadriiformes; family Rostratulidae; genus Nycticryphes; species Nycticryphes semicollaris. Next base: position 51,062 of record VXBJ01003743.1, on the reverse strand, counting down.
AAATGGAACTTTTGTATTGTCCTTTAATAGTGCATGAATAATGACAGCACAGTGGTTGCCATTAGTTCAATAGACTTTTTACTTCATTTTTCTGAAAGATTTTTAATGGTATTTTTCATTTTCTAATATAAGAACTTTATGAAGTGTGGGTTTTGGTTCACCTAAGTCTGACATAAGTTACCCTGGAGCTATCTCTGTCATTTTATTGGTGGTTGGACTTTTGTAATACCTAAAAAGTTTGCTCTCGGTTTTGAAGTTTCCTGAAGCCCCTAAACAAATACAAAATTATTTTATTTTCTGATGATTTCTCATAGGTAGTTTTCAATTCTTATCCACTTGATTATAACATTAGTTAGCACACTTGAAAAATAGTTCATAACTGTTTTTGATACAGGAGACTCTAAGTTGTTTGACTGTGTATATATCTTTTCCCTCCACTGAAACCTTTGAAAAAGTCTCTCATGCCTGTTCATTCAGGCTTTTGTCTTTCTGTTTCCTTGTTGCTAAGATCAAATTTTATTTGCTAATGAGATAATGGTAGTAGTCCAAGCATAAGAACTTCTATGTCATGTTCATTCATCTCCTAATAAGTCCTGGTTATCCATACTCTCCCTGGACCAGGTCAGATAGAAACTCAGGCAGTGATGCCGTACGCTTTACCTACTTTTTTCTCACATCCTGGTACCTAGTACCATTAAAAAAGTCTGGTACATTTTATCCAAACATAACTGTCATCATAGTAGCTAAAGGAATTAGTAACACCAACCTCTGCTAACATTTTTATTACTTTCCTAATATTATTTAGCTGTGAAAGGTCTCACTATTTTATACTGTATAGATTGACTTTTTACAATATTTACTCCATTGTAGGATATGTACTTCAATGAAACCTTATTCCTCCACCTTCTGTAGGGGTTTGGGTTTGTATTCATTTATATATTTTGCTTAAATACAGTAAAGCTGTATTTAATTGATTTATCAATGCATTTTGTTTGAAATTATGTGGATATTCCAGTGTAAAAACGTGTCAGTCATAACTTTTTATTTCAGTTATGTCTCTATTCTAAGAGACCCCATTGGCTGTGAAGCTAAAAGCTAGGTGATGCACAGTTTTAGATGCTCCTTGATTGAAACATATTTGCCAGAATATTATCCAAGTTTATAATACTGTGGTTCAGACAAATCAATGTATTTATGCTTTTACATGATCAAGTAGTTCCTGAAACCAGGATTCTAGACTTCTTCTGGAAAAAAAACTTTGGTTGTACTCATAGCTAGTTTTGTCCATTTTCAAGGTTTATGAAGAGTACATATAGCAGACTTCATGGAGCACTTTTAGGGGTTCAGAAATGTAAACAGATACATAATGTGTTATGGCATCTGTGTAGGAGCACAGCATGGTAACTCTGTGGCTTCAGTGGTATCGCAAAAGCCTTTCTTGTTTCAGAAATACATGTAGTTAAAATTCAAATCAGAGCTCAATGGAAGTAGGGAATGTGGAGAGCCTTTTAATTTAAAAAGAGAAGAAGCCATTTTCAAAACCTGATCCAAGAGAGCATTTTTTCATTGATTCTAGATACATTGAATTTGGATGTGTTTTATGAACTCTATGAACTCTTTATTTGCAAGAAGGATGATTTAGTGTTTTTTTTCAAGACAATACCACTATTGTATTGAGGTTTCCAGTGAGGAAAAGGGATTGTCGTTGTAGTCCAACACTGTACACTACAATGTAGTACTGTATAGTTGGAGTTTTATTATGGAATTTTTTTTTATTGGATTGATTTTTTTGTTAATTGTTGCACTTGAGGATTTCTTGAGTTACTTAGGAGTGGAATAACCCTGTGTTTCCATATAGGCTGGGACCAGACTATCTGCATAGCAGTGATAGTGAAAAGGGTCTGGAGGATGGATACTACATTGGAGATGAGGTAATAGTAAGTTCTTACTGCAATTAGGCATGCTGAGCTACCTACAATTAAGAGATTCATGACGAGGAGCTCATAAACAATTATTTCATCTTCCTACTTGCTGCTTAGGTTGGACCTGAAATACTGGGGCCTAGTTCAGGAAGCACATCAAAATTTGGGTAGGGTCCAGTAGAAAGCTCCTATGAAGGAAGAGGAAGCAAGGATATTCTGTTCTTTTCTTGTTCAGTCACAGGATAGTGCCACACGTGGGGGATTCCCCAGAGGAGCTCCATCCCTGAAGATTTTAATGACTTGGCTGAACAAAACCAAGGCCGACCTGGGCCATTGTTGATCAAAGCACAAGTTTTCATTCCAACCCATGCTTCTATGTTCAACAAATTATATGCATCTAGTATTGCAATTTCTGTCAGGGCTCTTAATAAATTTGTGTCTTTTAGAAAAAAAACCAAGTCAGTTATTGATTTTTAGAATATGAAAGCTTTTTCATTTTTATATTCATGAGTCCAAAAATAAAAACAATTTGTCTGTGAACTTTTATTACTGTAGAATGTAATGCCATAAAAAAAATCCAAAGCCTTTTATTCTTGCAAGAAACTGGTCTTCTAAGATTCTGACAGCTTAATTTTTTCCAGTTCTACAGAGTAAAATCTTGTGCCAAAAACATTATGTTCTCTGGAGAAAGACAAGCATATACTTAGCTTTGTACTTATTATACAATAAAGAAAGGTAAGTGGAAAATAGTTCCAATTCTTAAAATTATTTTCAGTTTTTATAACTTGTGTAACTGCTGCTTGTGTAGACTGTTATTTTTTAAAACCTTGTGTGTCATGTCTAAGAAAAATACTATTGAAAGTGGTAAGATGTGATTACCTCTTCACTTATCTCAACCCCTCCAAGAAAAAGCTTTTGAATACTTACAATTCTCCTTTTTCTTTTTGTGGTGTCAGTATCAAAACTGATATTCCATCCTATGACTTTTTGGTGCGAAAAGTGCAAATATTGTTTTGACTGTAGGGACATGGAAAGGTGGATGACTCAAAATTTAATAAAGATGCACCTTCACGCTCAGTCAAATTTTACAAGTGTACTATTTGAAAATTATTCAAATTACTTTCCATCTTTCTGATTCATTTTTCTCCCCAAATGACCAATTATAATTTATTATTATTATTATTGAGAAGTAAATGCATCCCTTGCAATTCATCTTTTTTCTGGTTTGCAGAAGCAGAGATGCTGTAAATCTGACATTTGGTCACAGATGCTGTGTCAGCTCTGTTACACTGATGTCATAAATAGATTTAATTAGCAGAAGTCAAAGGTAGTACAAAAAGGGAAAGTTCCTCTTGATTTATAGTTAGCAGGAAAAGAATATAATCCACACAGAAGGTAAGAAAAATAATCACGATAACACTCCGATGTGGACTAGCAATTTTGTGATAGTCTTGTACTGTAACTTTGTATATGAGCACAGAGAAAAGAGAACGGTAATTCTTTCCGTTCATGCCGTTGTTGAAGACTTTGGCACTATCTGGCTCAGGTTCTATTATGAGACTAATTATTTATTTCTAATAGCAAAAGGAAAGTGGAAAAAACGTGTAAGATGAATCCTCAAACAGTTTATGAGCTCCAGATTCACCTGTCATGCATGCTTTTCAATGTAACCTTATGTTCAATTAACTAAAGTTCAGGCAACTTGAATTCTGGCTCCTGAGAGCAGAATTAGGAGGCAAAACTAAAGTCTTAATGTGGACTGAAATTAACATTCTTATAGTCTGAATAGTTTTGATATGGACAGGACATTTCAGGCCAGCAGCATGGTTCTTGCCAAGGACTCTGATTCTCAGCTACAGCTGAGAACAAGGACGAAACTAGGCTTCTACCTCTTCTTAACTTCTCACTTTAGATGTGAACTCTTACTGACTTCAGTCTACTTTTCTCTACTCTTGGAGGCAAAAATAGAGATTCTTTCACAGTGGGGTCAATGGCATTTCTCTAGAGGCCCCCAGCATCACCCTCCTTTCTAATTTCCAGCTATATCCCTTCACAGAGGTTTTCCCCTCAAAAATAACTTTTTTCCTACAAATCACCCCATTAAAGTTGCTCAATGTCAATACAGTTATAATAATTGTATTTTCATGTTTTATATAATGCTAGATACATACTGACGATTAATTCCCCATGTAGAACATGTAGCTTTTTTTCATGAAGAAATTTTGTAGCAACTGTCTCTGCTATAGTCCTTATACTTTACACTGAGCTACTCTTTCTCATGTATAAAACATATGTTTTTGCAGGTATCTAATATAGGGCCACAAAGATGATCAGAGTGCTGGAGCACCTCACCTATGAAGACAGGCTGAGAGAGCTGGGGTTGTTCAGCCTGGAGAAGAAAAGGCTGTAGGGAGACCTTAAAGCAGCCTTCCAGTACCTAAAGTAGGCCTACAGGAGAGATGGGGAGGGAATCTTTGTCAGGGAGTGTAGTTATAGGATGAGGAGTAACCATTTTAAACTGAAAGAGGCAAGATCTAGATTAGATACTAGAAAGAAATTTTTTACTGTGAGAGTGATGAGACACTGGAAGAGGTTGCCCAGAGAAGTTGTGGATGTCCTGTCCCTGCAGGTGTTCACGGCCAGGCTGGATGGGTCTTTGAGCAACCTGCTTTAGTGGGAGGTGTCCCTGCCCATGGCAGAGGGGTTGGAACTTGATGACCTTTAAGGTCCCTTCCAACTCTAACCATTCTATGATTCTAATATATAACTGTATGACTATACTGTGATGATTTTGTCCCTAATTTTACATCGGTTGTGTTCTGCTGCTCTCAGGAATTCTTTTTGAAATTATTTATATTTCAGTCAGTTTAGGTGTAACAGTGGGGCACAATTTCAAAGCAGTTGTTCTGATCAGGATGTGGTAGCACATGTGTGCATCTTTTCAGTTTGTGCTAGTTGGATTAAACACTAGTATATTAAGTTTTAGTGATCTATTGACCTCTGAAATTGCTAATGTCTAATACAAGAACAAAGAGAAACTTCTTGTCAGGAGCATATTTACATAATGTGCCAGTGACAAAGGACAGATAGTGAAAGCCTACACTTCAAGTAATCATGAACTTGTTTAGTTTTGTCCTTTCTTTTCTACTATTTTCAACACAGCAAAGAAAGTTAGAATGGCTTTTTTAAGATTTACTTTAGGGAATGTGTCCAAAACTGTAAAGAAAATTCTGTTTGGCATGCTTTTACTCTTCACAAGCTTTATTCTTATGCATTTTTTATTTCTCCTTGTTCTCTGCAAAAGTACTTAAATTCCATACCATCTATTTTTATTCAGTATTCAATCCTACATAGTTAAATCAGTAGCATTGTGTAAACACAGCACACAATCTTCAATCATTTAAAAAAATACACTGAAGCCCTATAGATTTACTTTTAATTCCACCTAGTTAGAAAACACATATATAGATATAAGCTGAATTAATAGGGAAAGAGACTATTTTCATATAAGCTAGCAAAACAGAAATATGATAATCTATTTAATTATGGAACTAATTTTTATGCAATTGTGTGTTTGTTTATTACAAAAATCAGATTACTCACTTCATCAGTCATTATTCACTCATCCTTTTTAATAAAATGCAGCACCCTGTGTTTCAAATCCTACCCTGAATGGTCAAATAATTGTAATTTCTAAAGGAAAAATTCATATAAGCTACCAAGGATGGAGGTTTAGGTCCCATTTGCTAAAAAGTAAAAGGTTGTATTATTATTGAGTTCATGGGATTTACCACTTGCAAGTTCTACAGAATTAGTCCTTTGCAGTTTACATTATTCACAATGGTTACTTATATAAAGGTANACTGTTAGCTCCTCTCTTTTCTTTCCCTTTCCTAAATTCCTCTCATTCTATAACAACAATAAGAAAAATAAGAAATTCCCTTTTTCCTGGAGTACTGTGGGATTCTTTTTATTCTGTGTTGGAACCCAAGTGGCAAACTTTATAGGGAGAAGAAAAGAAATAAAATAAAATAACTAAATAAATAAAATATATATATAAAAAAAGGAAATGGCCAATCTCTCACTATTCAACAGACTAATGGCACACTCTTTTGAAGAGTGTGTGAGAAGTTACTTTATTATAATGTATAAATATTGCATTAGAAAGACATGCTAAAAGGTTACAAGAATCTCTTTAATCTGCCAGAGACAAACACAACAAAGGCTGAGGCTGGAAGATGATACAAACAACAAAGGAAGCAAGAACTGCAGGAGCAGTCTGCCATCTTATAGGAATCTTCTTCTGTGCCATCCTATAGGATTTACACAATATCGGTCAGAGATGGAGTTTGGAGATTAAATGGAATCACTCTCTACAAATAGGGAATTGGGCTCCTATAGGACCTAAAGGGTTCCTATATGCACTGAGATGGAAAATTCAGTAGATATTTTTGAAAGTTTAAGTCATCAAAATTTTGAGGGAAAATATCACCTTGCTTCTTCCTGTTTTTAATTCAAGAGTGTATGTAATTCTGGAAGAAATGTTTGAGCAAAATATTTCAGTACACAGGCAGAAATTTAAAGGATGTCTGATTTTTTATTCTTTTAGACTTTAAAATAGATGTACGATGTAGGCTAATTGGAAGAAGTCCAAAGGAGAAGAACAAAGGAGATCAGAGCTCTAGGTAACATGACCTACAGAAATTAACTACTTGCATTATTTAATTAAAGAAAACTGGGGGAATAGGAGAGGAGTAAGGAATACTTTTAGAAGGAAACGGTATCAGTTTCAAAACAGTAAAGGACACTTAAGTTTTTGAAAACTATTCAGAGCAGACATAGAGAATAATGCCACCTCTCTTATCCACCATGAACCAGGTAAGAATTTTCAAGTCAAAATTCAGCTTACACATTTAAAAAAAGAAAAAATAAACNTACACTGAAGCCCTATAGATTTACTTTTAATTCCACCTAGTTAGAAAACACATATATAGATATAAGCTGAATTAATAGGGAAAGAGACTATTTTCATATAAGCTAGCAAAACAGAAATATGATAATCTATTTAATTATGGAACTAATTTTTATGCAATTGTGTGTTTGTTTATTACAAAAATCAGATTACTCACTTCATCAGTCATTATTCACTCATCCTTTTTAATAAAATGCAGCACCCTGTGTTTCAAATCCTACCCTGAATGGTCAAATAATTGTAATTTCTAAAGGAAAAATTCATATAAGCTACCAAGGATGGAGGTTTAGGTCCCATTTGCTAAAAAGTAAAAGGTTGTATTATTATTGAGTTCATGGGATTTACCACTTGCAAGTTCTACAGAATTAGTCCTTTGCAGTTTACATTATTCACAATGGTTACTTATATAAAGGTAAAAGAAAGATCTCTGCCCTTTCATTTAGTCTGGAAAATTTCAAGCTAAGACTTCATCTCTTTAGTTGATAAATAGATAACTGCAGTGCCCATCACAAATTCTGGAATATAAGTATTATACAGGAGGACTGTTAGCTCCTCTCTTTTCTTTCCCTTTCCTAAATTCCTCTCATTCTATAACAACAATAAGAAAAATAAGAAATTCCCTTTTTCCTGGAGTACTGTGGGATTCTTTTTATTCTGTGTTGGAACCCAAGTGGCAAACTTTATAGGGAGAAGAAAAGNTATTTTTGAAAGTTTAAGTCATCAAAATTTTGAGGGAAAATATCACCTTGCTTCTTCCTGTTTTTAATTCAAGAGTGTATGTAATTCTGGAAGAAATGTTTGAGCAAAATATTTCAGTACACAGGCAGAAATTTAAAGGATGTCTGATTTTTTATTCTTTTAGACTTTAAAATAGATGTACGATGTAGGCTAATTGGAAGAAGTCCAAAGGAGAAGAACAAAGGAGATCAGAGCTCTAGGTAACATGACCTACAGAAATTAACTACTTGCATTATTTAATTAAAGAAAACTGGGGGAATAGGAGAGGAGTAAGGAATACTTTTAGAAGGAAACGGTATCAGTTTCAAAACAGTAAAGGACACTTAAGTTTTTGAAAACTATTCAGAGCAGACATAGAGAATAATGCCACCTCTCTTATCCACCATGAACCAGGTAAGAATTTTCAAGTCAAAATTCAGCTTACACATTTAAAAAAAGAAAAAATAAACCCAAAACTAAAAAAAAACCAAACCCCACAACCAAAAGACAACCCCAAAAAACAAACCCTAAACCACCAAAAACCTAAACAAAACCAAACTACTCTCCAAAGACAAGGGCAGTGAAACTTTGGGATTACTGTGGAGCCTTCACTTTTAAGCAGCCTTTTCTATGAATGACACAGATGTAGATAATTCTCCCTTGGACGGAAGATGTAAGGTGTACTGATGTCCTTTGCAGTTCTGATTCCAAAAATGTGAAGAGAAGCACTGGCTATTTCCACTTGCTAAGAAAAGAGTTGTGTGTTTATGAGGAAAGAAATACTAAATTATTCCAATTTAACCATTTAATAATAATAATTTTCTGGAAATCCTTGGGTTTTCCTGACGGTTCTAGTCACAGCCTCTTACTTTCCAAAGAGAAAACAGCTGAGAAGGTAAAAGGCAAAGCTATGGTTTTAAGGCAAAAGACATTCAGCTAGTTATCTTTTTCATTAAGTTTCTTTCTTTCTTCATCCTTTACAATGACAATAAAACAATTTTTTATTCAGTTATACTGAGCTTTCCAAGTTTAATGATCCTATTAACTCTCAGATGAAATCCACAATATATTCCTCATTATTAGTTTGCCAAAGTAAATGGAAATAGTACTTTAAAATTTAATGCGGAGTATGCTTAATGATCTACACCATTTTTATTACTGGTTAATCCTCAACAGTAGCATGTATAATGTATAAAATATCCAGAAGGGAAGCCACCACCACTACCACCACCAATAACAACAAAAATTCAATAAATCAGAATCCTTGATTTAATAACTAGCAGCTTTGTTTAATTACAGTTGGGTTGAGTTCACTGGGCTGAGAATGCAATTATGTGCTTTGGTGCAACATTAGTAGCTCAAAATAAAAGGCCTTATTTCCCTTTCTGTAGCATTTAAGAGAAACCATGATATAATATTTGGCCATTGTCTGTTGTAGTTATTTTATCCTGGAAAAGAACCTTCATTTACATATGAACGTTGTGTTTGGAGGAAGAAGTACAAGGGCATGGATGCATATTTCCTTCACAAAGATTTCTGAACATGCTCTGAATTGTTTGATAGATTTAGTTATATTTGTCATCTTTTGCATACTACAGAGCACTTTATCATTTATTCTTTATATAGTATTTCTACTGAATTGTAGAAGTGCCTACTATATACGAAAAAGAATGACCAGTCACTTTGCACATTGAGCAGGTGAAGCTGGAGGCAGAAACCAAGATGCATGTGTTCAGTGGTTGAAGAATTTAATTGGACTTTGTTGGAAAATGAGTATGTCAATAACGGGTTTTACGGAGCACTGGTAGACTTCAGAAGCTCACCTTGGATGTTCCAGATAGGAAAACAAGTCTGTCGCGTGAGCATCAGTCATGTGTTTTCTCGTGACTGGGCAGTGAGAAATCCTGGTTCTGTGCAACAAATAAGTAATACAGAATCATCCCATTAATACTGGACACCAGGGCAATGAAGTGGTTTTTTACTTCTTATTTGAGGACTTCTTTTCACCTTCGTTTTCAGGGAGAAAAAGACATTTATGACATGAATTGCTGATTACTTCCTGAATTATAGTCTCAAAATGCAACCTTAAAATTTATTAAGATATCATAATATTAGTACGTTATATGTGTGGAGATTTGCTTGTGACTTGGGACAGACAAGGATTACTAAAATAGATTATTGATGACATTCACATGCACTGTTTATATTGCACTGTCAAAGTATAGTAATAAGTGCATACTTAAAATAGGTTACATATATCTTACGTAAAATCAGGCAAATTAGCTCTGAAAGCATGAACTTCACGTTTCTTAGCTCTACTCTAAAAATATAAAAATACAGTTGCATTAAAAAGGTTCTGTATTCTTTACTAGGGAGGAAGGATTGAACTTAATGCGGAATATTTTAGTGAAACCTTAGTAATAGTAAACTAAAAAGGAATTGTTTAAGAAGAGAAAGGATTACCTTCCTTGGGTTTGCACACTAAAAGCCAATTTGAAGGAAGCGTCAAGAAATTGATGTATTGTCTTCTGTGCAGAAATTTTGCAATCATTTAAGTCAAAGCAAATGCTTTTGGTTCCTTTGCATTTGGTAGGGGGTAGTTATTTTGATTTACAGCCAAATGTACTGAATTATAATTACGCACTGTCTTGGTATAGAATATGTGCCTTGATTATCATACTTTTACTGTGGCATCCATGTAAGAAAAGGAACTGCCTCATGTTTCTCTTTGACAAAACTTCATGGCAAATATGATGGCTCTCCTACAAATAAAAAGACAGCCTGCTAGCTGTGTGTATGGCAAATCTATACAACAGTGAATTATATATAGTAAATTTATATTTTCAGACATAACCCTCTTTTCTGTGTCATGGCAATATGACCTAAAATATATGGTATTCATGCTGTTTTTGAATGGCAGCAATACCTAGTGCATATATGTCTGTAAAACCTAAAGAGCAATGTTAAAATTCTGAGCAGATAATGTAAAGGAGGAGGAATAAGTGAGACAGAATAATATGAAGATGAAAATTGGCTGTATTATTTAAGTATTTTTTTTCTGATGGTGGACTATGAGTGATTTCTAAATGTTTAGAATTTTTTTCAGTCTAGAAACTTAATAATTAAGGTTTGGATTACAGCTACATTATATTTAAAACTACATTCAGCCTTGAGATATACATCTTCATAACTTTCATATGACTTGATACAGGCATAATATTTTTAAAGCCCTATGAATTTAAAGTAAAGTTCTGTCCTCTAAAAATTTGACTCACAAACAACCATAGTGTTTTCTCATTGATTTTTCAGTAAGTGCTTTCCTAAGATCTTAATTAATTTTTATTCTATATGTTATCTTATTTAGTATCTGCTTTCTAGAATTCTTTAAAAGATGTTTCAGACTGTCAGTCCCTTTCCTATTTGCAGTATGGTCTTACAATTATCTTTTTCTTTGAATGATTGAGACTCCGACCAAAATAAGCTAGAGTTCTCTTGGCATTCTTGAATTATTTTTCTTGAATATTTCTTGAATATTAAGTAAGACTATTTACTGACACTGTTGGTGATGGTAGATCAAGGATGTATGTATGACAGCTCATGTGCTTTCTGCAGGCATTATCAGAGAAATTACCTGTTATAAATTGTAGTTTCCAATTTATGATATCTACGAAATACATGGGTAACTGTTTTGGCAGTCCTCACTTCATTTGGCAGCATGATGAAGTATCATGCTAGCACTAACTTCAGTGCTCTGTTACAGTATTATCATTCTTGCAGCACCTCTACATCTCCATTTGGGGGAAAATATGTTCATTGGTCTAAGCAAGCGATTCAACGCAGAAATGTTTCTGGTTTGAAATATGATCTTCTCATAATGCCAATTTTAGTTTATTAGACGTGGAAAAAAGTGGCTCCAACATTCCAATGTAAGTAGCCATTTTGCCTTTCTAAAGTATTTTAATTTTACACATTTTCCATTCTACTTGCAAAATTACTGCATCTTGGCAGAATGCTCTTGTCTATCAGTATGCAGCAAGACAGAAAGGAATGATGAATATAGCTCAGAAATATTTGATTAAATTATCTTCAGTGGAAAATACTGTCTTGTTAAGTTCCCACAGGAAAACTTTTTTTTTAATTAGTTTTGATTAAACTCTGTGAAGAGGGTTTTTCAAGTTATGGATGGAATTGCTTGTTGAAGCGAAATAAGAAATTTAATTCAGAAGAAATCAAAGCCTTGTAGGTTAAATACCTGTCTAAGCCTTCAGAAATCCAATTTTATGTTTCTGAAGTAAACTGGCAAAAAGAAATCTAACAGGCTGAAAAGGTGCATTAGTATCTGAGCTATTGTTTATCCTGGCATCTCAAGTCTTTAGCACAGAAGAGGACGTCAACCTTCTTGCACCTATGAAGAGGCAAAATGCAGAATATTGTTTGCAGATGAAAAAAAACCCCACATTTTTCTAGAAAATTTTTAGAATATTTGAGCTATAATAAATTGTAGCTTTTACCATGAACAGCTCTTCAGCACCGAAGGCTTTGCTTGTGACTGGTAAATTGTAGTTTACACCCAGTAGAAAAAAAAAAAAAAATCTGTCTGCATGTTAAAGAGAACACGGAATCTCTATGTTTTTAAGTTTATGTTTTATATTATTTCAAAACTATAATTTGTTATTTTATCTCCATATCATTTTATAGCTGTGTTTTTAAAAAATATAATTAATATGATAAGAAAATGATATAGTGACTTAGTTGTGCTGAGCCCATTTCAGCCAACCCAATAAACATATTTTATAAATACTTTATGCATAATTTTTCAACAGAGTCTTACCTGTCTTGTGACATAAAGATACATTGTAGCACACAAAAGACAAAAATACTCAAAAAGTAGAATTATTGCTTAGGCATAATGTTATTGTGATTGGTCATAGCAATTTAGTTTACCTGTTATATTTGTGAAGAAGCTTTTTTGGTTTTGTCTCTGCAAAACAACTAAGGTACATGGAGGATTTTGTCTATCTCTTTTCTTAATTTAAACATTTCTTTTTTATTATCTGTTGTCATATTAGGTTTTCTTTCCTTTTACATGAAGATTATTCAATTTATTTTTTTTTTAATGTAAAATAAAAAATTATTCCTAAGCTAGGAATTTACCTCCTGAAAATATGCACTTTAGGGATGTGTTTACACACACTGTTAGTCCTTTTGAATGTATTGGAACATGCACAATTAAAGCCGTAGCCTGCAAACACTTATATCATCAAATCTGTATACATGCAAAAAATAACTTTGTTATGTTTACAAAAAATTGCAGTGCAAGCAAAAATTAAGCTGGAGAGTAAATTTTACAATAAGCCCAGTAAAAGCTGCAAATTAATTGCTGGAAGGTCAGCTGAAGCATGTTTATTTGGTAGTAAGAATCTTACCTGTCGCCTTTGAGATCATCACCTGTATTGCAGAAACTTTTAGGAGGATTCACATGAACCTCTTGCTTTGTATTTTCATTGATGTATCAACAGTGTCTAGAAACCTCCTCCAGCACTTAGCAATATTAAACTATTGAGAGAAAACTGAAAAGACTGGACAGTTTGTGCCTTGTGTTTGGGTTTGGGTTTTTTTTTTTTTTTCCACTTCAATGTGTATTTCTATGAAAATGCTGAAAGGTTTTTCCCAGAGTTAACTTTGTAGAAGGATATAGAAACTCTTCACATCAGTTTCTATTAAAATAGACCATTTGGTCTCAGAATCTGCACACACGTGCACAAGATTAATTTTGTGGGTTTGGCTGAGAATGCAGCTAAAACATAAGTAAATTAAAGGTTAATCCTTCAGTTGAAGTACAGAAGTGTTTCCTCGCTGCCTGCAGGTGGGAGATGAATATGCTAATTGGGCAAGTCTGACTTTCCAGTGATTTGCAGGTGAAAATGTAACTGGTGATAATTAAAGGCTAATTACCTTTCACTAGCAAGTAGAAACCAGGTGCTCTAAAGCAGAAGAGAAAGATTTTCTTTTGTGCTGGTAAGACCTTTCGGGAGTAACAAAAGAAGGAGCTGTACTTGTTTATATTATTTTCTGGCCTTGAATTTTTTGCTTTTGGTAATGTAAAGGATAAATATGAAACAGTAAAACATAGCACTTGATTTCCATAATTGGTTGATGGTTTTTTGGGATAGGTGGGTGCATTTTAATTTAACTTTGTTATAACTTTTCTCAAGAGATGACAAACAGGCTGTGATTCTGGATGCTTTTTGGCTATTTGCATATTAGCAATATTACCATCACAGGCAATGTAGCCTGTTATGAATCCTATTTTAAAAACAGCTCCTTCTAAGATATTAATTAAAGAAGTCTCTTTCAAAAGCTTCTGTCAATGACAGCTTTCAAAGGCACCCTTAAGAGTGAATCCTCAGACAGCTTTAGAGCTTCTCACTTTTTTCCACCTTGTCTTTATGGTAGGATGTGTTAGCTTTTATAGTTAGTGGTCCTTTTGAAAGCTCCAGGGTCCAGAGAAGTTCAGGCTTTTACTCCCAGACTCCTTTCCTCTTTTACTAAGGAGTCTGGTCACTATCACAAGTAGTGCTGTGAAGATATTTCTTTGTTAGACCAGTCACCATATCACCTGTGAAGTAAACAACTCTGTATCAGCAGGGGGTAAATCTAATTTTTTGGTGACTGCTTGACATATTTTTTTCTTTGTACCATTCATGCGTTATGTATTTACAGTGGTTTTACAATTAAAAAAAATAAAATATGTTTATAAATAATTAATTACTGGTTGAGTTTACATATAATGATAATTAACCACTTTGAACACTAGGAGATGAATCTATAAACTCATTTCCTTAATGAGCTTACTTTTTGTCTTGCAATGCATGGGGGCTGCAGTCACACGGACCACCGCAGGTGTTTACAATGAACATTTAGGCTTTGCTCAGTAGATCTGTACTTAGAGTCTAGGTTATTTGTAGTACCCGTGTGTCTAACATTGCTTTTCTTGGGCAGGTGTATAGTTGCTGAATTCTTGGAGTACTAACCAGGTAAGCAATTGATTGATTTTTATGTAATTTCCTTTGTTTTAATTGTGGCTCTGTTATTTTATTTATTTGGTGGGGTAGATGTGATCTGATTATGCCAAATCTAACACTGAGGGTACAAAGAGGGGGAAGACCTTTGACACCAGTATTTCATTTTTTTAAGCAATAGTTTAGAGGGTAATATACTCCTGTGGGAAAGAAAGTATGAGAATTAACCCAGATAAGGGAAATCAATTTTGAACTAGAATTTCAAGAGACACCTTAATCTCAATCTCCATAATCTATTAGCAAATTATCTTAGAAAACTGTTTCTCTAGTTTTTATTTAAAAACTAGTTGCCCCAAAATGTGGTGTTTCTTTTAGCCCTTGAGATTAAAATTTATTTTGAGAGACAGAGAGGTGTGTGTGTACATGTGTGTCTATGTAAAATACCTGCATTCCTTTCTGTATCTGAGTGGAACTGCAGACTATCTAGTTACCAAATGGAGATCTATGGGGGGATGGCATCCCTCAGAGGTGAAGTTGATTTCCAGCAAGTTTGTCTTCTTGGAAAAGTGGGGAAACCTTTAGGGGTAATGGGACAGGGCAAACTTTGGCAGTAAAAGCCTGTGCAGGCACGCAGGCCGGCTAGACTTCTCAATTTTGTGTTAAAAATGTCAACAGAATTGATATGTACTTTTGAACTTTTTTTTATTCTACTGTGTCAGCATATTTTGCAGAAAAAGTGTTCTACTAGTGCTTTTGTTTTTTATTAGCTCTAATTGTAATTCTGCTTTCCATTTGAAAGACATTGTATGTTCTTATAGCCATACTTCTAAAAGAAGAGAATTACAATGAGTCTTTCATTTTTATGGACAAGTATGTAAATAGAATGGTGAAATCCAATACTGTATAATTACATTGATCACTAACTCTGATGTGGTTTTGTTCCTGTAAGTCTCTCCTGAAATAGTTCATAGAAAGGAGGAATAAAAACATATTTTTAAAAAATAGCAACATAACAATAGCAACAATAGTGTATATACATTCATTTTTAAAACACTGAAACACTGAGATTCCCTACATGTCATGTCAAATTGGCCTTGCAGGCTGCAACGAGGAAATTGAATTACCTTCTTCATGTCAAAAACAACCTATTCTATAAACCACAATTACTGTAATTAGTGGAGCAAATTATGAGGAAGGGTATTTTGTGAAATTTAGCACCATGATGATACTTCAGTAGCTTTAGAACTTCCATTTAAAATTTATCTTGTCCTAAAGATATTATTCTATTTTATTAGTTTGTTCCATCATCCTCTTTTTGGACACTTTATCTCTGGAAACACTCATGAGAGGAAAAAGAATGGGTGTTTATTTCTCACTAGCATTCAGTTAGGTTTAGTAAATTATGAGTCAAATAGCTGTTCCTCCAAATTTTCTCAAAGTTGCTTTATATGGGAAGAAGGCATGGTTTGTTAGTGAATTCCCCACCGCAGGAAATCTCCCACAATGTCTCAATTTCTGTGTGATGCCTTTGCACCCATTGGACTAATAGACAAGGATGTCTACAAATTATTTTAGATTTTCCACTTTTCATTGTAGCCTTTAAAAACTGTGATTTTTCATCCTGTTGATTGTTTTCCTCCATAATGGGCTTACTGGCATTTCTGTTTCAGGAAGATACCTGCTTGGCTTAAATAATTTTTTTTGCATTTAATTATATTTTAGCTCACTTTATTTTATTGTATAACTCTCCTTCACATCCTCAATTTCCTTAGGGAATGCTCATCTTTGATGTGTGCATGAAGAACAGGCAATGAGGAAAACTGAAAAAGTTTGAAATAGTTTTGAGAAATAAATTCTCCAACTCAATCCGTTTTTCCTATTAACAGAAGAGTAACAAAATTCAAACATGTTTGTATAGCACAGACTAAATCTAGTGCTATATAATCTAGTGCTATAACAATATATAACCTAATAAACAGCTGATTTCATTTTGTCAGTGAACACTCAGAAAATCTTGTGGACAGAAAGCTTTATTTTTCCTTTGGTATGAATGTATGTCCTTGAATTTCACAAATATTGAAAAACTAGTTTATCACAGTTCACTAAGTTCCTTATGTCGTTGTTTTCCAGTGGTAACTTAATTTTGTCAGTGAAGTGCTGGAAAATGCAACATTTCATGAAAAAAAAAATTATAACAGAGAAATAAAAAGCAATAGATTATTTTTCTTCTTTACAAAAAGGTTCTTATTATTACTGCTATTAAAAAAGAAAGGCAGTAAAATTTGAAGAGGTTTTTTGGGTTTGTTTTTTATTCTCAGGGAAGGAAGGAAAGCAAGAAACAAGCTTTGGTAGTTTAGTTGTTGCCTCATAGAGATAACTAGAACTGGTTAAAAAAACCAAGATGGGACTAGAGGAAGGGAAGAATTTCTGTAATAACGTGGTTTTGTTATTTTCTGATAAATGTTTGGTAAAAAATTTGAGATAAGCCCTTTAGGCAACTTGATCTGAACTGGTCTTACAGTCTCTGTCATGTCTCTGGAGGCTGCTAATAAAGCAGCCAAATGTGTCTGGTGTATCAGGGAGAGATGGAAGATGCATCTAGTTAATATGGCTGGATATAAATGAAATTTTGAAAGCTGTAGTGAGCTGTACATTTACCATATTCTGCCTGGAATTTTTATGAGTAAATTATATAGGTGTATGCAGAAGAGAGAGACAGACCTCATTTATTTAGAAAGAAGAAAGGGGAAAAAAAAAAAGGTAGAAGTATACCTTCACCGAGACAGAGCATCACACTTCCACAGCCTTACAGAGTGAAAAACTTAATGTACGGAAAAGATAGACTATTCAGAGAGGGGGACTGCTTCCAATTCCAAAGACAATTTCTCAGAAATAATACAAATTTCATTAATAAAATATATTAAGAAAACATAGAAGTAAAAAATTTAGTTGAAAGTTGATTTTGTTGCATTTGACCTGGAAAACTTTAACCACAAACCAGTATAACTTTTCTGTAGTCCCCTATATTAGAAGGAAGGGTGGGTGCTTGTTTGATTTTTAAAATATGCTTTGTTAATGCTGTTATCTTCTTAATTTTCAACAATGCAAAGCTTTCCTAGCTATCTTCTATTTGTCTGTGACTAGCTGTGTATACAGAAGCTTTTTCCTCCTGTCTTGACAAGGCAGTAGTATAAATTAGAGACCCAAAACTGAGTGGCACTCAACAGCTACACTATAAAACCACAATGCCATACACAACTTTGAGTGAAGGAACACAATGTTCCTTGAACAAGGGAAAATTTAAGAATGTCAGTTTCCTAAGGTCTCAGGTTGCATGGTTGCATAAGCAGGATACTTAAACAGCTCCCTAAGTCTCTCTGCAGTTTCTTTGCCCTCTGGTTACTATTTGAATGTGTGTGAGCACGCTTGTGTGGCAGAAGTGGCCAGGTGAGAGCCGAGTGAAGCCTGCTGCCCTTGGGCATATTTTGTTTGACATTGTATTACAAGGTCAGGTTGGTGTGTTTGAAAAAAATGTAGCAAACCTGTGCTGTATGTTGACAAAACATTGGTGAATTCACTACCTGTGGGTGCTGACACTGATCTGTTTGGTATTTACTTCATCAGCTGCCTTAGGTACTCACAGATTCCCCATTGGGCCCACAGTCTTGTGTTACAAAGAAGTACACACTCACCAATTGTGGCTGATGTTGTCTTTCCTCTTCCCCATATTCCCTTTCCTCTGCATTGCAGTGTCTCCACCCCTTACGCATATTGCCACAGGAGTTTATATAGCTCTGCAGTAAACTATCAATAATCAGTTTCAAATTCAAAATAAATAAGTGGTACTTGAAAAAAAAATAAAAAAAGGTATTTCTGTTGACATAGTTGCGCATTTCCAAAATCTTTCACACGTGAAGGGCTGTTTAGTGTGAAAGATTAAAATGTTCTTAATTTCTTTTAGAAGTATATCAAGTCAGAAAGTACTGAGCATGAGAAAGTGATGTTACCTTTTTTTGGCACACAATATTTATTGCTGGTTGATTCAAGTGAAATAATTAACACAAATGGTTTGGTCATGGTTTGGGATTTTTCTTTTGGCTTGTTTTAAATACAGTAATTCATCGGTTGATTAAAAGTCATTGCTAGCACGACTGCATGCCAACAACACTGCCATGAAGGTGGAACTACCTTTGACTGCAGCTGCAGTCACTCTTTAGTGACCTCAGTATGTTATACTCCAATGCAAAATCTACTAGGGCCAAAACTAGTACATCATGGAAGTGGAAATCACTCACATGTATCAGTCTTCTGGGCTGCTTGTGCTTCAATGACAGTAGATACCAGAACTAACAAAAATAGATAGAAATATACTCCATTTAGTTTTCATTATATTTAATACAGCAGAATATGTAACCTATAAGGTGTCAGTATGTTACTGTCCATTTCGTTTGGCAAACCTTGTAAAACATTAAGCATAGAGGATGGAATAATAGATTGTGCAATGAACTTTTTTTCTCGCAGCTTTAGAGTGACCATACATACAAGGAGACAAACCATCAAAAAC
The DNA here is from genome assembly GCA_013400055.1 of Nycticryphes semicollaris. Classification (NCBI taxonomy): domain Eukaryota; kingdom Metazoa; phylum Chordata; class Aves; order Charadriiformes; family Rostratulidae; genus Nycticryphes; species Nycticryphes semicollaris. Next base: position 31,865 of record VXBJ01003743.1, on the reverse strand, counting down.
CAGATGAAAGGGGTATGAGAAGCACAGTTTAATTTAGGCTAATCACATCATCCTGGCCATGACCATTCATTTCCTAAATGGCTGTCGTTCTCAAAATATTACCTGTTGCAAGTCCACTTTGCCTAAACACTTCTTAGTAGGTGGTTTCTGCAGGATGGCTGAGGTTCTACACACTCTGTAGCTATGCCTGTGCTTGGCTGCAAGAGCTAAATCTTTACAAGCTTCTGAGAGCCTCATAGGGCTCTTAATATTTTTCCTGAACAGGGTTCTTCGTGTATTTGCAAGGTTGCATCAATTATACATTTTTATTGGGAAGAGAATATGGATTTAGAATTATGATAAAAAAAACACAAGCCAAAACACATCAGTCTGACTCCTTGTCAGGTAATTACTATAAATAGATGGGAATTCATGTTGTTCAATGAATACATTCACTCTTGAACGTAATGCTGTTTCTGAATGACTGTGTTATCAGAATCATTTCTGCTTGGTTTCTAGCAGAACAAGTTCACCAGATTAAATAATGTTTTGAATCAAAAAAAAAAAAAAATCTAGGTGAACGTGACTCTCTTCATTTGAAATATTAGTAATATCTTTAATGTATGAACTCTGACAGTGCTTAAAAAGGAACACCAATATGTTCCTCTCATTCCTTCCTTAGTAGAGCTTATCTTTTTGCATGGAAAGTGTTTGGAAAAGTAGATTAATTGTCAAGTATGTACATGACATGAGACATACAAGTTTTTGGGTTTTTTCCAGATTGAACAGGGACTTGAATTAGTATCCTTGAAGAGGCGCCAGTTATGTTAACAATAGCCTAATGCTGACATTCTCATAGATTGTTTTCTGTCAAGATTTAGGATTTTTTCTGTATGTCTCTTGATGTATGAGGATTCGTTAGCTTCAGATACAGGAAAGTGTCTGGTTGGCCTTTTGAAGAGTGAGGAAGCTCACAAAAGAGACAAATTATCGGAGAAGTTTCATTATTCCTATTCACATCACCTTCTCAGCTGATAGCAGCTTTAACAAGCTGGATTTTATCAAAATGAGGATTGTGACTAACAAAGTGGCATGCAGAAGCCCAGGCTCTACAGAGCTGCTGGTCTGGCCACTACATGGCTTTCTCCCAGACACATTGCATAAAACATCAGCAGTTTTTAGCCGTCTGCAAAAGGTCCAGAAAGGAGCAACCTTCACAAAAGTCAGAAGTTCCCTGGGATGGGAATACATGTATTTGGCGATTGGCAATCATCAGGTGTCAGGCAGTCTCAGAATGGTGAGCACTGGGTATGCCAATATGGTATGTGAGCATTTATATCAGCTGTGGTTTCAGTATTGCTGCCCCAGCCTGAAGTCCAAGTGTCATAAACATCAGCTGGGGCTTTTTGTGATTGTGTGTTGTTGCTGTCTGAGTGAGTGGCTTATTTACACTAGATGAAATTTCTAACAGTGAATTGAAAGACATTTCATTGTTAGCCAGTAGCATCCCGGGGAACTTCGTATTTTCCAGTTTATTCAGACTTTAATTTTGCATGTTGAGTTAATATTATGTTCACAGAAGTAATAAGGTTCCCACCCCCCTTAATTCCAATAAAACTGTAAAGAAGCAGAGTTCTAGATGCAAATATCAGTGAGAACCCTTTTATTACATCTAAGCAAAGCTAATTACTGAAGTCTTCAATGAAGCAATTAAGAGTAATAATGTTGGTATGTTTAATAAGGCAACCTGAGCTTTGAATTGGTTAGACAACCTAGACATGTGGATGTATCTATGGGTACATAAGAATGGGGTTTTTTAAGTAATTTTAAGGTAGTTAGGTTTTTTGTTTGGGTAAGCTGCATCTGTTGGGGAGTGAGCTGTGTGTTGGTTGGGGTTGGTTTGTTTGTTTTAAAATAAAAACAAACAACTTGTTGAAGACAAGCTCTAATGTCCGAGGTTTACCAGCTCTCTATGTTTTTTTATTACTGCTGTGTTATTCTGTAATTCCAATGTAGTCGTCAAGCCTCCAAATGTGACAGGCAGCAGAAGCTTCTGTCACAGCAGTGTGCTGAGAAAGGCAGAGAACCTAATTCCATGAAACTTGCCAGGATAAGGTTGTTGGGGATGAAATGTTGAGACACAAAGTAGTTGTTCACCTGCAGAGGGTAGTCAGCTAGTGCATCAGAAATGGGTTGCTCTTGCAGTTTTCTCAGCTTGAACTGGCAAGAAAACTTGCCATTTTCTTTCAGGTCGGTCTGAAGGTTATCAGTCTGAAATAGCTGAATATGAACTAATTGTAATCTAAATAAATAATAGTAATGATCATAGTGCTGTATTCTGCTATTTAAGAAATTTCATTTGCATACTATATTCCTTTTGTCTCTAAAAATCAAGAAAACAAGGGTCTGAGGTACAGCAGCTCCTGAATTTCTCTCTAAATACATTACTTTTTGAGGTCACTTATTTTCTTCTTGTTCTTTGGATTCTTTCTGTTCTTTTGGTTCTTTCTTACTTGAGACAGCTCTCATGCTGCTGATTCATCTGTGTTATTTCTGACTGACCTCACAAAATGTTTTTTCTTTAACTCACCAATTTTTGTCAGTTCCAGTAAGAATATCTGAATAGTTCATATATGAATTAATTCTAGCTCTGTGTATCTAGGGACATTCATTAAAGTTTTCAGTGCCCAGTCATAAAAGCATTTAACAGTAATGCAAATTTAAATTTAGTTGACTAGGTAATAAATCACTCTTTTGTTTTTTTTCCTCCCTTTTATCTTTTAGATCTCTATTGCATTTGCTATACATCAGACTTACATTTTATTTCCTGCTACAACTCCTGCCTGATGCAGCTTTAGCAAACCTCTGTACGTTTGTTTTCGTATTAATAATCTCTTTTCTGGCAATCAAAAGACTTGATCTGAAACAAGTCTTTATTATTATTGTCATTGATATATAGAAGGTCCCTCCTAAGACTTTTCTGGTTGCGTTTTTTACATCTCCAAACCAGATGGAGTTGCTTCTGTGCATACTCTAACATTTTACATTTGGGAACACTCCCTTGAGAACAGACCTGCCAGATCCTGAGAGACAGGCCACATCTGCCTGGCAACTATTTTGTTCACCCTACTGAAATATTATGAGGAAGCTGCATTTCTGTTTCCTTCTCCCTTTCCCTCTCCTACGGCCACTGAAGGTGGGAAGTGTTTATCTTGGATCAAGAGTGAATCCTTCCCTGAAGCTCTTGGGAAACCTCAGCCCAGTGCTGTACCAATGACGACAGTGAGATCCCATATGCATCAGACATGGTAACTGGGAAAACATTTTGCAAAGGGCTGTGCTGGCTGATTACTGCCCCCCAGCTCCAAGTCATGCCCATCATGCAGAATCATGGCTTTTCTGTCAGAGAGGCTTTCAGAAGGGTCTATAAGCTAGCGCAATATAACTGGCCATGGGAAAGAACAGCCTCGCTGTGGTCAAGGTCTCACTTTTCATTTTACACGCACAAAGAGCTCTTTGCAGCAGAAACTCTTTCCAAACATTTCTACAGTAGTAGGACACTACAAGTAGGTCACACTTGAACCTGATTTATTTTTGATGGACGCTATTTCAGTAAATATGTTAATCAAGTGACATTCATCCTCTAGTAAACCATGCCTGGATACCCCTTGTTTACAGAAGAAATAGTGTTTATCTTATCTTCTTCTAGACCAGAGGTAGCTGCAGAAGATAGTGGAGATCCCTGAAAAGCTCCTTAGAGCTTGAACTTCTGTTGCTGGTCACTTGAGTCAAATAACATTTCTAGAAGCTTCCACACAGAAGTGTTTCATTATGTTGTCAGGCATGAAAATTGTATTGCTACTACATACAAATGTTTTTAAAAGAAGTGACAGCTTTTTGATTTATGTGTCTTTAAGATTCTAGCTGAAGCTGGTGATGATATGTGACACTAAAGAGGAGAAAAGATTTTTTGCTGTGAGACCCTAAGAAGGAAAAATACTCTTCGTTGCTTCTCAAAAAACTAAGCTTTCTGTTGGGCAATATGAGAGACAATTTAAGACTGCATAGAACAAAAACTCTTTTTCAGAACCATCCAAATATGACTCACCCTATTTAACAGAAATGTTCCAGCTGTACTTAGAGGTTAGTCTTAACTTCTTTGAACACGTACGTGCTTCTGTTGAAAAGACTGATAAGTACTGAGTTGTTCTGGGATCCTAATTCTTCCCAGAAAAGTTCCTACTTTGAGGAAGGGGATGGAGAGAAACAAACCTTTTCTTTATGGTAGCTATTGTAATGTCTTTTGTGGCATTTCCAGGGCTGATAGAAGGCCAAAGAGGAATAATAAAAAAAAGACAAAGAGAAAATTATTCATGTAGAATCTTGAGGATTTTAAAACTATGAATTAGCACATACACTCACTATTTTAAATTATGAATCTGTTTCATCAACAGTCTTCTGATGTTCTAGATTTTCTTCTTGCTGTGCCACTGAAACATCTGTTTCTTTGCGAAAGCTTTTTAATCACACAACATATTATTTCCCTAAAACCGACAATGAAACAACAGTACTGTTGTTGAAACAGTGACTTTTCTTCAGTACTTCTAAGTGAAAACAAAACCTGACTAACCTGGGCTGGTAAAAAACCTATTCAGTAAGTAGTCATGGCTGTACTTTACTTTAAAATTCACAATTTCTTTATACTAAAAAGACTGTGAAACCACAAGAACTACGATTCTGACGTGAATTTTTTTTTTTTCTTCCTTAATGCAAGATGCATGCAAGTAAACAGCAGATGTTAATATTTTCAGATATTTAATACATCAAAGTTTTCTTCCAGTACATATATGGGAGATTTAAATAGATGTCTCATTTTAAAATCAGCAGGAGATATCTGAGAAACGTATTGCAAAGAAGTTTAAAAAAATTGCCTAGTACAGTCCAGTCTACCAACAATCTGAGAAGAGAAAGATTGATATCTGAAAGTGTTTCTGCAGCATATCTGGTCAATACCTAATTCCAAACAGTTTTATTTGTTTCTTCAGAACAAGTATCATTTCTTTAAATCAACTATACTAGTTATGAAAAATACATATACACACCCTGACCAGAGTATTTAGATTTTAACTTCGTGAGCAGACTCCCTTTCTCCCTAAAACAGTGTTAGCCTCGGATTCCCCAGTTCATCTCATAACTTATACCTGGACTGACAATTTGAAAATAAATAAATTCCATAAAGTGATTCAGTCTTGTTTCATGCAACTCAAGTGGGAGAGTATCTACCCAGTCCCCTGGTATTTTTTTTCCATAAGGTTAATTACCTATGCAGTTTAAAGTTTGCTATGAATCAGAGTACAGCTTATCAGAAAAACGCAGATCTCAGCTGCTTGTATTTTCTCTGTTGTCCCTTAATGTATTTTTTTCCTAAGCTGTATTTAAAGAGTGGGCCAGAAGGGCAAAAACAAACACATTTATTTCTGTCTTAGAACCTACCATTTGATCTTTTATTTTCTTTCAGTGGTGTATAGAGCCAGTTAAAACTCTTGCCGTTTAGAAGTGTGTCCCATTGATCTTTTGGAACAGCACTAGTTTGGACCTTCAGTTCTCAGCCAGTGTTTGGCATCACACTGATCGCTTCTGTGCTGTTTAATGGATTTGTCACAGCGGTATTTATAAGGAATCTTTTCTTGAAAATAAAAAGACATCTTCACCCCACCTCCCCTCCCCAAAAAGAGGAGTTAAAGGAAGAGGGGAAAAAAAAAAAAAAAAAGGCAGACTGAAAAAGACACTGCCAAACTCTGTGGGAAGAAGAGAAGTAGGAAATAAAATGGGAAGAAAATTTGTTAAATCCGGTGCTTATGTAACAGCAACAACTCCACTGAATGGAAATAGTGAATGAGGTAAAAAGCATCTGGCAATTCATGCAATTTTTCAAAACCAAAACCAATGTAAGCAAAATGCTGCTGTTTCTTTAAAAGTACAGTTTTACAGTGATTCTAGCTTATTGAGTATGGAGATATATGTATGTTGAGAAACTAATGCTGCATTTTTAAAAAGTCGCATCACAAACACAGAGGATTGCCTTTACACTGTCACTCTTCTTAGAAGCACATGGATAATTACAATTGTAAATAAGCATTATATAATTGAAATATAAATCAGCATTAAAAAACTTAAAATTAGTTTTCCTTTGAATGCTTTCATTTCTGCTCTATTATAAATTTCCATTTGCTTTTAAATACCTTTGAGCAAAAGCAATGATTTCACTGCTTAAAATCCTAACTTCCTGCAGCAATTTATTTCTTTTTATTTTTTAATTACTGGTACAGTGTGAACTATCATATCTTATCCTTAAAGTTTATTTCCAGAGGTAAAAAATTATAAAAACTTTCCAAATTTTTCCATCTGTGCTTTTCTTTTTTTTTTTGCTTGATGCATTAAAAAAGATCTATATTAAATAGAGATTAAAGCAGACTATTAGATTCAAAGTTCTCACTACCTGCTCACAAAAGATTTCAAGTCAAATAACACTGTAAAATCTCAGTAAGGCTAACTGGAGCAAGACCTGGATTCATTCTTGAAATACTCCACGCTCACAGGACTTTTTGTGTTGAATTTAACTCATCACAAACTGGATATACTCAGTGACACAGATGAGTGTGTTTATCTCAGAAATAATAGGTTTGGGATGTTGTTTCCAGAAGAGAAAAGAAAAACTGAATTGATATTGGGGTGACTAAATAACCTTGAGCTGTAGTGAGGCAAAAGAGTTAGAGGAAGCTGAACAATGTATTTTTACAACGTACATACATGTTCATAGGGTTATACATATTTTGCTTGTGGTACTACCACTTCTATTATCATGATCTGAGTAAACATTCACACAAAGAACTTGAGCCTTGCTTGTCAGAGCTACTGCTCAAATGTTTGCGTGTCCATGAGCAATCCACACTCAGTATTCTGAGGTTCCTCAGCCCCAAAATACTTGCAATGTAGAGGGTTTTGGTTTTAAGGGTCTCATGTTTTAACAGCATAATTTTTAATGGAGTTTTATATTCTTCCTTGTGTCCTCATGTAAGGTATATTTTGGTCCTCTGGAGAGAGATGTTTCCAGAGACAACCTTCCCTGCAAATCTTTTCAGTTACTGCCACTACATGGAATTTCAGAACAGGGAGAAATCCAACATAATAAATATTGACATCCTGTCAAGTTGCCATTGAGGTTTCTTATTCGGATAGCTCAGTCTAATTCTGCTACTATCTTACCCAGGATGAACTTTCAAAGGTACTCTGCACTTTTCAACTATTAATCACTTCACTACTTGATAAACTATTTTGTTATGGAACAACTTTTACTTCCTAGATACTCCCATCTCCCCAGTAATCCCAAGTGATAAATGCTGCATGGTTTTATGATTTTGCATGAATGATCATAAAATATTCTTATGGACTCGTAATTATAAATACATGTGTCTTCTTTTCACTGATTGCAGTCAAGCTTTTTTAAAATGTTAGCCTTCATGACTCCATTTCAGTCCTGTTTGGTAAAATGGTATCTGATTCTGAAGTTACAGTATTGATAGTCATAGGCTCTATTTACATAAAATTGATTTTATTGCATTATGAAAAACCTGTAAGCAGCACTTGATTTGTGATATTTGTTTTTAATTTTTTTTTTTTAAATCCTGTACTTTGGAGGAAAGCTTTTGAGCTAATGGTCGTATGTTACTATCTCATTGTTTAAACAGAGTGAACGATAGCATTACTAGTGGCATGAACACCATAGATAGTTCATAGAATCATAGAATGGGCTGGGTTGGAAGAGACCTTAAAGAATATTGAGTTCTAACCCCCCTGCCATGGGCAGGGACACCTCCCACTAGACTAGGTTGCTCAAAGCCTCATCCAGCTTGGCCTCGAACACCTCCAGGGACAGGGCATCCACAACTCTGGGCAACCTGTTTCCACTGTCTCACCACCCTCACAGTAAAGAATTTCTTCCTAATATCTAATTTAAATCACCCCTTTTTCAATTTAAAACCATTATCCCTTGTCCTATTGCTCCATTGACTGATAAAGCATCCCTCTCCATCTCTCCTTTAGGACCTCTTTTAGGTACTGGAAGGGGCTATAAGGTCTCCACAGGAAAGTTGTCATTAAGTGACGCATATTCTAGTCTTTCTTTCTCTGGAAACAACACCTGTAAAGGAAGACAGAAAGACACAGGGTAGTTGGGGGCTGTGAAGATTCAGAAAGTAGCGGGAAGTAGAAATTGTACTTATTAGCGTATGGGATTTCATTAAAGAATCAACAGATCACTAAATTCTAACAAAACATCAATGGATTCAAAAAGGAAGTATTTTTGGTACCAAAGTGTAGTTACAAGTAGAGGATGGGTAGGGTACGGTAACAGACTGTTACAGCAGACTGTAGGGATATTGTTTTTCTGGTTTATTTTGCCTTATTGTTTTAAAGTTCTTATCATTCCGTTAGAGGAAAAAAAAAACGTACCGTCTCAGTGTTTTCAAATAGCAAAATCTGCCATTGGTACAAGTTGGGCACAAGCAGATTCTGTACTTCAACATAGCAAAAATATGTTTATTCATATAGGAGAAGTAACAACAAAGAAAGTCGCTATTACTGATAATACCGTAAATTACCTGGCGCTTCAGTACTTTGAGTCGTCACCAGCTCTCAAAGATAATTGCCTCACTATTAGTTAACAAAACTGATGCCCTGTCAGCAGCACGGGTGTACCCTGGCCATTGGCAGAGCGATGGCTGGGGATTTAAGCTCAGCGTGACTCAACCCGGTGGTCACTCGCCCAGTCCCGGCCTGGCCCAGCGCAAGGGCAGTTTTCTCGGGGGCAGGAAGACCTGCTCACCACTATCACAAGAGTCATCAACGAGACCTGCAATGAGTTGCCGGATCAAGCACGGTGACCCACACAGCGGTAGAAAGGGGCCTGGGGGAGTGGGAGGAGACATGGCAGGCCTCTTACCAGCTCCAAGCCTCCTTCCAGTCTGGCCATCACCTTCCCAGAAGGATCTTGGCTGTGGTAGCCACCCAGCGGGTAACCACCATGGCTCCATGCCCCCCAACATAAGGAGGACATGGACATGTTGGATCTCGTCCAGAGGAGGGTAACAAAAAAAAAAAAAAAAAAAAAA
>VXBJ01003743.1:0-22651 GCA_013400055.1 Nycticryphes semicollaris | reverse complement strand
GGGAGACCTTAGAGCCCCTTCTGTAGAGTCCCCCACAGGGGACCTACAGAAAAGATGGGGACAACCTGTTCAGCAGAGTCTGTTGCAACAGGACAAGGGGTAATGGCTTTAAATTAAAAGAGGGAAGATTTAGACTACATATTTAGACTACATATAAGAAAGAATTTTTTTTTACAATAGGATCATAAAATGGTTTGGGTTGAAAGCCTCTTCAGCTCTATCATGAACATGTTTTGAGATTTATTAATAAAATAGGAAGAGATGAATGAAAAATTGCAAAGCCTAACTAGATCAGAACTCTTTCTTTTTTCTCTCCTCTTCTCTCTCTCTTTTCGAGGAAAAATCAATAATTTTGCGTGTTCTGTTTGTAAATAGGGAATTTAAATGGTAGCTTGATTGGAGTATGTCTGTATTTATTACATGGGAGGGGAGACTTTGATAATGGGTTCTTCAACCCAGCAGACAGAAATATAAGATTGGTGGCTGGAAGCAAATCATAGGTATATTGAAATTAGGTATTAGATGTTCCTAAAAGCAAAATAAAATTAAAATGAGGTCATTTAACTGGAAAGCTAACTAAGTGTTTTGGTTGATTGGCCATCACTGGTAATTTTAAAATCAGGTTCAGATGTTATTTCTAAATGAGGTAGTCTGATTCAAATGGAACCAAATCAGAAAAGTCATATGACCAGTGTTACACAAGAAGATAAATTAGATGAGTACACTGAGTACCTTCAGTGCTCTAATTTATGGAAATGAAAAACAATTCAGTCCAATCTAACAGCGGTGCCAACCAACACAGCAGTTTCTTTGGCTTGGAATAATTTTGAAAAATCTGATCACTTCCTTCCCTTAAAAAACAAGGTTGTTTAAGCAATTGGGGTGTCCAGCTACACAGATTTTTAATGCTAAAATACATAGTGCTGCATTACATTCATGATAGATTCTTGGTCTGTGTGTGCCAATGCCACTGGCTGTGAATATGTAGAAAAAACGAGGGCAAAAACCAGATTTCTCTAGTTCAAGAGGGAGTGATAGCTAAACAAAATCAAATAACTGTGAAGGGCGCTCAATTTCTTTCCTTCCTCAATCTCGGCTACATTTTTTTTCTATCCTTGGAGCTATTAATGATCACAATCAATAGCAAGCTGATGGTTTCAGAACTTTAATGTGTTCTCAAGGAAAAATAATTACTACCTAATTTATCTGGAAATACCAGAGCATATTGAATTTATTAGTAAGTTGTAGACATTGTTTTGTCAGAGCGTTTTGCTTGGAAACACAGTAATACGGTTTATGTCAACTCCAAGAAATATTTTGACCAGTAATCTGAATCATTGAAATCAAACTTCAGTATAAATCCTAAATTATTCTGTTTAACAATCCAGGAACACGACAACAAGCTGTTTCAAATTTTCTGTAATACTTTTAGAAATGTGTATCTCCATCATCTGACAGTCTCAGGATATGCCTAAATTGTGCAAAGCTATGATGCATAGACCTACATTCAGGTCTCAGTCAATAGACAGTAGCAACCTCCAAACAGGAAAAACATGTCAGCCCAGTACTAAAATTGATCTGGTAAGGATAACTGCTACCTTTAATTGGTCTGTGTAGGTCTGCGCTAAAATGGCTGTACTGGTTCTGGATTAGGCAGCCAGGTGGTGCTGTGAGGATAAGAGGTGCCAGCTCGTTTCCATGAAACTGTGCATATTTGTATGATCTCCTCCATGGGAAATAAATAAGTAAAAAAAAAAAAAAAAACTGTTTTCATGAGGCACTATAAGCTTAAAAATACGCATTTGGAGGTTTTTGAAATCTGAATTAAAAATGGTACTAAGAATTTAAAAGAGAAGAGTTAAAAATGCTAAAAGAATAGGTGAGACTAGCGGGCCAGTGGCTGCTTTCTTTTGCATATTTGTGTCTTTTCGTGTCCATTTTACATGTCTTAAAGTACCATCTGTAGCTCATAAAAATAATTAGCATGACAGACTTGAAAGAATGAAAGTAGTACAGATGAGAGGGGAAACAAGTACAGAATGCTCACTGTGTTGCCTCACTCCATTAAACCCCATGTCATACAGCTTTTACTCTGTGCGTTCAGTGTAATTCTTCTCCTTGGCCATAGCTTTCATGGCTATGGAACCATCAGGTACAAGCTTTGAGCAATTGCATAAATGTTAAACAAGCAGGGTAGAGGTCACTGGGTTAATTATTTATTCTATATCCCCCTGGAAAAGGAAAACAACATAAACAACTTTTATTCATCTAAATGAGGCTGCTACTTGTACATAAACTGATACAGCCTCTGCCATTGATAGGGCTGAGTGGGGTATAGTACCACATGAAAATGAAAAGCTGTAACAGTGAAAGGAAATTGCATGAATCTCATTATCATGAGTATAGCACTACAGCAGCACTTAACAACACTCATATTTTTTGATGTGAAGATGAACATTTTATCTCATCCGGTTTTAAGTCAGTCTGGTTTTTTGGCTTTTATTTTTTAATTTTTTTTTTTTCCAAACTAGTTAGAAAAGTGAGTTTACCCTCTCTGGCCCTCAAAGTTAGAAAGTTAGAAGATACTGTCACATGCTGCTATGCCTACCTTTCAGCCCATGTACTATGGTTTTCCTTCTTCACATGAAACCGGGGTAATACTCTAGTCTAGGCATACCTATTATAACTTCCATTATAAGAGAAATGAAAGAATTCAGATGTTTTTATTTCAATATTTTAAAAAGTCATCATCTCCTTCATTTGTGATGAACTTGGGAGAGCTGGGTAGATTTGTGTTCCAGCATTCTGATTAAATAAGCAGGAAGTTCCTGATAAGCAAAGTAACAAAATCCTGTCACCCAGATTTAGTTAGTTATATTCCTGTGGAAAAAAAAGAAAAAAGAAACTATGCCCATGTAGCCACACCTGGAGAGCAGGGCAGAACTTGCACTGAGACCTGTGCAGCTTGGAACCAGCAGGTGACTGGAAGCAGTAGCTGATTTAGCATGGCCAAAAATCTGAGCCTGCCCCAGATGGACTCACGTACGGACGCATACCCAATTCCCAACTGAAACCTACTACCTTCAGGGGGAATCAACATTGAAAACAGCTTTCTAAAAAAGGATAAGTTGTCTCAGTAGGTGTGAGCCTAGCCTAAAAACAGATGGGCAGTCAGGATAGCCAAGGAGCTTTGCAGCCTGCTGGTTTTCACATGGTGTAGGTGACTCGAAGGGATGTGCAGCAGCTGTTGAGCCTCGTCTTTCTGTATCTCCCCACCAGCCAGCCTCAAATTGCATCCAAATACTGACAGGAATCCTGAAAGGGAAAAGGGATAACAAGCATCTGCCTGAGGCTCAGGTTTCAATGTGGTGTGGGAAAACGTAATCTAAGCACATGGTAAAACTCAGAAGGCACTGTGTTTTAACAAGAAAAGCAAGTGGCATGTTTACCTCTGAAGACATTTGGAAGGACTGCAGGAGGATTAAGAGAGAAGTAGCAAGGGAGAAGTAGTTTGGATTGCTGGAAAGGAGGGAGGATAGGGAGGGCTGAGTGGTAGAGGAGGAAGGAGGGAGAAGCTGCTCAGCAGCACAAGCCATTGAAGAAGTGAATCCCTTGTTGTTCTTTGCTATGAGCTGAAAATGTGGGTGGGTAATGGGCAATGGCATTTTACAAGAGGTGAATAGTTCTTCCTAGGCCCATTCTAGGGGCCTAGAATGGAGTTAGTGTTGAGGCTCACTTAGGGGACAAGGACAAGTGGGAGGCAAGGGGGAAAGTATAGCAGTTTGAGTCCTGTAGGAGACTATGAAAGGATGTTTTATCCCTCTTTTTTTTTTTTTTTTTTTTTTACTTGGTTGTATCTTCTGAGAAATTTTTATACAACTTGTATTCAACCCCAGCTTGCTAATTTTAATTCACAATTTCTGGATTTATTGTATCAAAACTGGTACCCACAGAAGAAAATCTTGCCTGTTTGTTAACGGCGTCAGAACAGATTTCAAATCTTCAAAGATGGATATCTCAGTTCCAAAATAAACTCTTGTGTTAGCTTTAAATGAGCAGAAGGTTTATTAGAAGTTTCTATGTGAAATGCAGTGCTAGGGAAGCAGAAAGGCTTAAAACTACTTGTTGTGTGACTGATTGTCAATGATCCTAGCTGAAATAAAATGATCAATAAATATACATACTAATTTTGAAGTTTAATATATTCTTGTGTTCGCATTCAATTTTCAATGTGCAGTGCATTAAAGGAGAAAAGTCTAAAGCTGTACTTAGCATGACCTATTGTTGGTGACAATAATGAAATGAAAATCTTCAGTAGGTGTATTATATACTCTGGAGGTATTTTTACTGAGAACTACCCAGTACTCAATCTCTAAAGTAGTTGATATTTATTTTTCTCTCTTTTTTTTTTTGTTTTTTGTTTGTTTTTGGACTGCTAGTTTACAGGGTCTTTTCTCTACACCCACTCTGAACACATTTAGGCACATAATACCTGGTATTTTCAATACTGTCAGGCAGGTAGGTAGGCAGGCATATAAAATGGAGTACCATTAACTTTCATGAAACACGTTTGTAATTGTGCCCCCAAGCATGCATAACTTGTTTTGTTCTGGAAACTCCAAGAACAAACTTACTGACCGAGTACGTGAAGTTGTGTCAGAATGAAGCCCTACTGAGACCGAATCTATCTGGTCTCTGTTTGGTGAAGTGCAGAGAAGTAGGATCCAACTGTGACTTTCTAGGACTCTGAAAACAGATGAGTCCTGTCCTCTGAAACTTACAATAGTGGAATATACAGAAGCAGGGCTTGACTCTGGCGGAGAACATGGCAGGTGCTATTCACAATTGCAGTCTGTCTCTTTTATCAATGCACTTTCATTGTCTATGAAACAGGAAAGCTTAAGTAATGCTTTTAATTTCTTTGAGATCTTATCCTCTAACAAAATGTACTTATGCAGAAACATTTTCTAATTCCTAATATTTTTCTCTTATCTCATTCCTTTGTAACGGCTGCAATGATTTGTTGTTAATACGGGGTCAGCTCTGAGAAAATCAGTTTTCTGGAATCTTATATCTGATAAATCCACAACTTGGTATCACCAGGAAAGTAGGAGAAGACAAAAGTAACTAAACCCTTGACAAACTAAGTGTTATATTTGTATTAGGTAAGGAAAAACATAAATGTCAGTACATGCATCTCTTATTTTCTCATTTCTATTGATCAATAGTAGGAAAAATTAGTCTCTAGGGAAAAAATCAGCTTTAAAAAAAATCTGAGATTTTTTCTGAAATATCTTTTTTTTTTTTTAAAATCACATGGGTACATAAAGGCAACTAATAAGAAACTGACCTTTCAGATTTCTTGTCACGCTGTGAAACTATTTGGTACCCACCAGATTTATTGCTAATTTTCTTGTAAGATTTACCTAATTTTCTCAAAATAATTTTTGTCTGTGAGGAAAGGCAGGGAAAAGGTCTTTGCCTCTGCAATAGAAACTGCTCATTTGTAACCATTCATCTGTAACTCGGATTTCTCAGTTGACAGCTTTTTTGGCATGCTTACTAGTGTTTACCCTGCATTACAGATAAGAAATTGTAACACCACCTATTAAAAAATTTTGGTGATATTTGTCTTATATTTTTCCTGGGTTTAGATTTGTTCTCTGGCCTGAAATATTTTATGTTGGAGATAATCCAAATATGCTACAACAAAAGAAGTGCAGCAGAAATGCAAATTTAACAATAAGGGAAAAAATAAACATGAGTATCATTTAGTAAAAAAATATTGTTCTGTGATGATATCCATCTTCTACAATGATTGAAAGAAGATTCATAACAAATTTGGAAATACACTTAGGTGGTTGACGCAAACCTGATTTGTAAAACAGAAAAAGCATACCCCGAGACACTAAAATCTACCTTAAATTAGCATTTTCTCTATTTCAAGTGCTTCAAACCTTAGTGTTCTCCAGTATAGATTATGTATTTCTTTTACATGTTAAAAATCCAGAATTGTCTCCTTTTTCTCATTTGTAATTCTCTGATTTTATGATGCAACTCTCTGATCTAGTTTTAGCTTGGCCTATGCTTGCACAATCTCATTAAAATAGAACAAGTTTAAGTTAGGGCAGATCGAACCCACTGTCCTATAATATTTTCTAAGCCGGTTCTTGATAAAAATGAGCTTTAACCACTGTATTTCCATGGACTAGTTAACCAAGTGTGATCTTCTAAGTCTTCTTTTAATAAGAATGTGTTTATCCTGGGGCAACTTACTGAATCTCTCTGCCTACCCATTTATAAAATGGTGAGTAGTCTTTACTGACTTCTCTCATGGAGGCTTAAATAATTATGGTTTACATGGTTGGAACTACGGCTTAGTGCTATGAAAATTGAAAACAGTTTGTAAGTATTAGTGGAAGGGGTCTATTTCGGCCTATAACAGCAGAGTTTGACTGCGCAGGGAATAAATTAACCTGCCATGCCCTCTGTCCAATTTTACATTGGATAGGAGTTTTCTTGTGTATTTCGGACTATATACATATACGGACATCTGAATGCATGTGCCTGTGACTCTATATGTATCTGTACTATTTTATAATAGCTTGTGGTTTTGTTCTGTCAATTAATATTCCAAGTTTAGAATTAAGAATTATGTTAATTATACTCTCTTACATAGCCACTTAAGTTGCATTTCTGGCTTTATAGAAAATTGATTAAAAGTTGTGAAGCCAGGTACATAGAATCTCAGTGGATTTCTTAATGAAGCTCCTGCTAATTTCCAGGTGAAAATCTCCACCCAACTCAGCCCCTTTGATTATTTACATTTTTGTGTTAAACTGATGTTTACCAAGAATACAAATAGGAGTGTTTGTCCGTTCAGCATAGTAAGTGTATGTGGCTGCTTGCATAACTGTGAATGGAAGTTGGTAGTGGGGTAGGGCACGTTTGGAGAATTAAGAACCTTATAAATCTGAGTACATTTTGGAAACTGGAAATTCAAGGATGACACCTGAAATACTGCACCCAAAGCAGACAAAGGTATTTAAGTGAAGAGCTGCCTTAAAATCAGTTACTGGGCTGAATGTAAAGGTTTTTCTTCAATTTGAGCAGAGCAGGAGACCTGCCATGCAATGATGCTATTGTTGCAATGATAGCATAAATACAATATAAAGAATACATTGGCAAATTTCACAAGCAATATTGAATTGGTATCTCCTGATTGTCTCTGTTGGCGATGTAATGACCGAAGGCTCCATTTTTAAGTAAGCACTGTTTAGTGAGAAACCAGCAACAGTATTTCCTAGAAAATATATTTCTTTCAGTTGCTAACCTAAAAAGAGAATGAAACAATTTAAATCCAATTTTGTGAGAACAAAATACAGCCCGAATAAGAAATTGTAAGTCGAGTTTCATCCTAGTGCGATTTAAAAAAGCTGAATTAGAAACCTCTCAAAAAATCCCAGACTGATGATGGGAATGGGCACAGAATTTTAAGCATAATGGTGCTGCCGGATTGATACTGAATTGCTACAATTGTGACAGAGAATATACTCAAGCTTTCATTCAACAGCAAAATGCTGGTCTGAAATCTGCAAGGGGTTTTGTGATACCCACAAATGTGTCAGCCACAAAAGCCTAGAACAGTGTCATGATTATATCTGTTGACCTTTGTGAGTGAGGGGGCTCTAAGTTTGGCAATTGTTGCGTGCCCGCAGACCCGCCCACAGGACCTCAATTCGATAATACTCAAAGCTTTTCTAAAGAGTGTGCTTAAGCACAGCCATGATCAAAATACGTATGTTTTTCATAAATCAAATTTCTGCTCTTGTTTTGGATCCGCAAAGTTCTAAGTGTGATTTACGCCTATAAATAACCACAGGAGGTTTTTACCATTGATTTCAGTGGTCTTCGGATAAGGCTCTGTGCGCATCAACATGTTCCACGCAGCATGCAAAATTCATTTTAGCTTAAAGTTTATGCATAATTTAGACTGAAAAACATCCTGGTAACTGGCTTGTTGTTTACTTTTATCTTCTGTTCCCCTCACCCTCATCTGTGGTAGATGCCTGTTTTTCACATTTTTTTCTAGGGATTTTCTTTCTTCTCTAGTGTATAATACTCCTCAGTTTTTGTTGTTGCTGCTTGTTTTAGCATCCTTCTTAATCCATTTCCCGCCTCTTCCCCTGCCGTCCCATGTTTGTTTCTTCTTTTTACTATCAAACTCATTTCTATATCTTCTAAAAAACAGTTCCTCCTGACTTCTCTCTCATGCCTAACTTGGCATGACTAGCTCTCCCTTATCTTTCCATCTCATATATCATGTCCCATCTGTTTACTATGCAATCTGCAGCTCTAGATCCCTATTATCTTCTTATAAAAATCCTATTCATTTTTCCTAAGTGTCTACTTTAAAGTCTCCCTTGTTTTTCCACATTTATCTCAATTTTTACTTCAATCATCATGAAAAAAATATAATCCTATTCTTGCAAAAAGCTCAATGTTTGTAATTCTCTCACATCAGAATATTAGTTTTGTCTGTTCTAAATTCCACCCCACCAATTCCTCCTCCATTTGCACACCCTTGCCCCATTTTCCTTTACTCCAATAACGCTTTGTTTAAAGTCCCAGTTGTCTTTGGGGTGTTAATCTCCAATATAGAAGTTTAAGTGGTAAAGTGGTGTTTTTTATCAGAAGATACATAATCTAATATTTAATTCCCTAGTTGTGTTCATGCTAACATTACACCGAGCTTAGTAGGAATCATGATTCTGCTCTGAAAGAATCTCCAATAGTTTAAGATCTTTCATTAAACACAAAGGGTTTATATGGAATGTAAACCCTGAAGAAATGTTCAGAAGAAAATATGTAGTTATTTAAAACAATATTTATTTATTTATTTTAATCTTGGTTTAAAGCTCAGTGTAATCACCCTGGAAAGGTCCAGCTTCTTGAACATGACGAGCCTATAGTTGAGAGAGTCCAGTGGGCCTTTGAGAATGAAGTTTTATGATATACAATTCTGAGGTTAGAAAAGCATAAACAACAATGAAAAAAAATCAATTAAATAACTAGCTTAATTTGTCTTTCATGGCAGGAAGGAAGTATTAGGCCAGTCTGAGAGGAATAATATAGATGTCTATATATAGGTTTGGCTTGAAGGATCTTAAAAAGTTATGCGGTACTATTTGTTGTTTGCACACTAGATAAACATTAACTGCTACATAATATTTATGAAAGACAGTGGTAACTACAGAAGACGCTTTGCTAATTTCAAAACTGTTTTCTTAAACAAGTTTATATATGTGTTATCACACGTAACACCCAGAAACACCCAGTGATACTGCAAAGCTCCAGAATGTCAGCACTTTCAAAACAATTTGGTTAGCATATTTAAGCAGACTTGCTTAGGGACTGAAGCTCAGTTTCTCAAAGGTGATTAAGTACATAACTCCCACTGAAATCAATTTACCTATATATGAATTTAAAATGGCTACAGAGATATATTTTGATATAAAATTAATTTTCTATATTTGGTCACCACTGTGGCAAGTATAGCAGGGTTAAAATCTGTTACCGTAAACTATTTAAAGTTTTTTAAATATGCCATGTCAGCATAAAATAAGAAAGAAGAAGAATATACTACAGGAGACCTGTGACTTTCATATCAAATTTATGATATTTTACTAAATGATCCTGAAAAATTAACTTACAAATTTTAACACAGCAATAGTTATAGCTGGTTGTCACTTTCAAAAACTTGTCATTATTTTCTCAAACAGCAATCATGCTCACAACTGTGGGGTAATTTAGCTGAGAAATAAACAAATTAGTAACAAATCTTTAAAACGCAATTCTTTTTAGAATTATTCCTAAACCTTTCTGTTAATTTGCACTTTTCTAAGTATACTAGTTTAAAAGAACTTTTAATACAGTGAATTTCAATGGAAACAGCCTGTCCTGTGTTCCAGTGTTATTCGTTTCACTTACTCTCTGTTATGGCAATAAACAACTTACTGAACAGCTCATATGCAAAGGCAAATCAAAAGTGAAGAGACATTATATGAACAGTAGCGTACAGACATAATGAAGTTTGCTTGGTTTTTGTCTTAGTATTTCATCCATAGAACCAGCATCTAAAGCAACTTTTCAGGGCTCCACCCCACTTTTAACTCTTTGTAGAAAGGAAGAAAAAGGAAAACCTGCCTTTATTGAAAGAGTTATTTATGTCTATTTATTTTTCTATCATTTAAGCTGTATCTATTCATGCAGGGACCCTTATCTCTGATACCAAGGCTGTTTACTTTCCTTAAAAGTCTATGGTGAGGGATTCCATGAAGTCTTATGGAATGGCTTATCAACGACATGACTCCATGTGCTCCAAGAAGTTTTTGAAGCAAGGCTTCCCTTTACAAAAAACCACACTGACTCTTTCCATGTGTACTCTATGTATCATAGAATCACAGAATGGTTTAGGTTGGAAGGGACTTTGAATATCATCGAGTTCCAAATCCTCGCCATGGGCAGGGACACTTCCCACTAGACCCAGGTTGGTCAAAGCCCCATCCAGCCTGGCCTTGAACACTTCCAGGAAAGGTGCATCCACAGCTTCTATCCAAGTGAAGTTCCCATCAGAAATTCACACTGGGATGTGTGCTGTCCGGGATATACATTAAAAACACAATAAATGAGTATGACAATGTTGTTGATGATACAGGATCCTTTAAGGCAGTAGATGCAGGTATCAGCTACAAAGAGTTGTAGGACTTTCCAGGGGAATCTGATCTGAAAAAAAATGGCAGAAAAAAAAAATAATGTCTCTGTAAGTATTAAATAATGCACATGGGAAAAATAATGGTAACTTCATATACAAAAACAATGAGCTTTGAGGCAGGTGTAAATATTTAGGGGCGATGTCAAGACAAGGGATGTGATGTATGTGACAAAATACTTTTACATCAATGAACCTCCGAGGTGTAGTCTTTATGAAATGACTGATTTTAACTTGTTCATTTTTCAGTGGAGCATCTAAAAAAGCATATAACTATTTTGTACAATTAGAAGCTATTTTATTATTTTTCTGTTGTCTGCTTCTATTGCCTGAACAGTCCTTTCAGTATGTTATGTTTCTGCTATGAGTATTCTATTCTGCTATGGTGGTTTCTATATGGAAAACTTCCATGATCATTCAAAAAGGTTAAAAAAAACCAAAACAAAACAAACTGATAAGCAGAGTCAGAAGATTCCTGAAAGCAAGCCTGTGATTCTTCTTTTATAATATTTAATATATTTAATAAACTGAATCAAAAAGGAAAAACAAAAGAAAGAAAAGAAAATCACAGAAAAAAGATACCCAAATGATGACCTTAAACTTAACGTTCTGGATGATTAATATCTTGTGACTTCGTGATAGCTGTTATAAAATATTTTAAAACATTGCATATAAAAGAGTTGAAAGGCTGCATAGTCTTTTTTGAAGTCTAATAGTCGGTAGTAAAAGATCTTCCATTGCTGGTTGCTTGGGAACTGACATCAATATAGAAACTTTGCAGAAGAGCAAAGTAGGATTTAGGAGGATTCTGGATACATTTATACTGTTATTCTTAACAACAAAGAGTCCACAAGGAAAATAAACTTCAGACCATCCTTCTAACTGTAAATTTAAATATGTTAAGAGATTTTGCTGAGAAGCTTAATGGCAGAAAATGTATTAAGTGCTTTGTCATCTATTAATCTTTTTTATTTTTATTCATATGAATAATTTTTGGATTATGAAGAGAAAAAAGTTTGTCTACTCGTTTTTAACTCTGTTCCTCTTCAACACAAAAACTAGCACAGTGGATATTAACCTCTCAAAAATATGCTTTTGGGCTGCGCTAATGGTGTTATGGTGCTTTGGGGATCACCTCTCATTTCTGACTTATCCCTGCCTGCTTGCAGGAGGGAGAAGGACATGCTGTTGGTGAGAGCTTTCCCTCCAAAGCATAGTAGCGGGCACTGCATGTGGGTTTAGCAACAAAGTGCCTTTTTACAGGGGTGTAGGCCCCTCAAACACTATCTAGAGCACCAACTTACTTCCTTAAGTTTGCCTGTATCAACTGCGTCCCAGAACACTGGACAGGGAGGCAGGGGAGAATGAAGGTGAGGAATAAATATTAAAATCACAGAGCTTAGTATTAAGCAAGGATTAATGAGAGCTTGGAGTTACGCTACTGGAAACAGTTTCGAAGAACTATGTCAGCAGGGAGCGATTCAGCTCCCAAAATACAGCCATTGAAAAGCTTAATCGTCCAGTTTAAGCTAATCACCTTATGTTTTCATTTACCTGGCTCATTGAATAATTTGGGTGAGTATCCCCCAGCTTTCATAATAAATTCAAGAACTAACAAACTAGGTAGGAAGAGAGCTGTTGATAAGTGTGAAGCTGGTTTCCAGTAGTCTATACTGTAAATTACCCCACTTTGCTGCTATTCCAGGGATTCTTGTACTTGGTATCATCTGCACAAACTGTGTTATTTCTGTAGTTGTGCTAGTCTATATCCAGTCTCTCAGATTTTATCTTTTTCTCTTTTTGGTGATGTAGGAGGAAATGCTGAATTAATACAGAGGAAAATTTAAAATAAATTACCTTTTTTTTTTTTTTTAATTATAGGCCACTTCTCCTCCCCTCAAGTACAATACAGCGATAAAAGCATGAAATTGCATTGCTATCCCTAAGTTCTAGTCCACCTTGTCAAGCAAGGTAAAAAAGCTTTTCCTTTTATGACAGACAATATTGTCTTGATTTTTTTTTTTTTTCCTATTGGTGATATCTGCCAGTGTTCATTATGACCTCTGCGACATCAGCATAGACATTTAGTCATAGTATTTGTAATTTAAGATGATGAATACTAAGGAAAAAACTACTTATGTGAGTTGGTAATCTGTTCAACAGAAGGATGACTGTTAGGAGTAGAATAATCTAATTAATTTGATAATAAGCAGTGTAGGAAACATGTACTTTACTGGTTAAGAGGTACAGTTTCTTTGCAGAGAGGGCATTGCAGTTCATTTAAAAAATGTTTCAAGGAGAGAAAAGGTGAATACAACTTGTTTCCTAGTATAGGGAGCTGTAGATTGTGAAGAATTAAAAAAAAAAAAAAAACTCTTACCCTTATTAATTTTGGGATGTCTTCCTGTCCTCTAGAACAAACTCAAGAGCAAGTGCATTTTAAGTACATTCTTGTGAATATCTCAGAATGGATAAGCTTAAACTAAAGCAGGTTTCTATCATTCTGGTTACTCTGAAATTTTTGAAATTTTTTGAACCAAGTACCTTTAAGTACTCGCCTGAGAAGCCCACGTTCAAGTACAACATAATTCTGATGGTTGTAAATAAAATTTTCCTTGAATGGAATTTCTTTTACTCTCCAGTGAAATCTTTGCATCCTTTTGGTATGCATTGAAAATGAAAGGATTATGATGCTTGCTTACTTTAATACTGAAATTAAAATTAAAACATGACATAGAATAATTGTCTTTCATACTCTTAAATCTTGTGTCTTTGGCTGCTTGAATTTCAGAGTACAACAGAGATAAGTAGTTTAATTTTTCCAACTGATTGCTATGCTTGTTACTTGAATAAGCTGCAAAATAACATCAATTTAGGTTTTTTTGGTGAATGAGCACAAAGATTATTAAATACTACATACAAATTTATGCAGGTGAATTCCCTTCATGCATGCTTTTAAACTAGTTTTGAAACAGGATATATGGATATAATACATGGTGAAATCTTCTATGTAAATCTTAAAAGGTATTTCTATATTCTTGCCATTTTCTGGTGTTTTATTTTTCTGATCTCCTATTTTTCTTATTGTTGCCATTCCCTAGACATTGTTACATTGTTGCATCTGAATCTAAGAGGATTATAAAGACATCTTCATTTTAGGGTAAAAGGGTCTATTTTAAAACTTTACAGGAAGAAAGAGAGGACGTTTCTCGTTTCTGATTCTCAATGCAGTGTTGCAGTCATTTATCCTGATCATTCGTAACAGTTTAGAATAGTACTATTCACAGGTTTACTTATACTACACATTGGAAAAACAAATATACAAAACAATAGTTAAAAAACCTGAATCCAAGAGCATATAAGAAGTTGGGAAGGTCTTTCATATATGTCTTCATTCTGTTAGTTTCTCCTTACACCTTCATTCCTATTCTCAGTCAAGAAGCATGAAGATGTATTCTGCCTGTTTTACAAAAGTTAAGCGTTTCTAAGTGAGCATAATTAGCCAAATTCAACAGATTTCCAGACACTTCACAATTATTTTTTTTACTTAAAACACATATTTATGAGCTTTGCTAAATAAAGATTTTCTTTTTTTTGTATAAGATTATGCTCTTTATAAGGTCATATTGCTGACAAGTAATTACAGAAATGCACAGTAATATAGGCAAATTCTTTGATCAATAAGGCTCCTTATCATTATACAGCCTCTTATAGCCACATCCTTATTAGGAAAGTCATGAATTCAAGCCTTTTATGAGAGCTTCATTGGTACAAAGTATTTATTTCAAGCACTACTATTGCCGATTATCATTCTGATGCAGTTCAGCAGTGTTGAAAATTAATGCCAGTCACAAGATTTCCTTTGAACTTTCAGAAAAGCAGAGCTGGAGCAGAGTTCTGAACTTCAGAACAGTTTAGGCACCCTCTTTGCATACTATACAGCTCCTGTCTTTGACTCTAGCATGGATAATGGCAGGAAGCTTGAAAATCAATTACCTTTAAATACTGCACAAGGAAATCCTTTTGATTTCTCATCAAAAGCACCTGGGATATGCGGTGTTAATTGTAATTTAAATGATATGCAAATCTTGTTAAAGGTACCAGAATGAATATATATTGCCTGTTTCCCCTTTTGTAGAGTTGCTTTTAGTTGCCTGGCTCGTTGAACTTGTAGTACACTCCAGGTTTCATGTTCCACATCAGGGTTGGCTCTTGAGAGGTACCCAACTTTAATAGGTCAAGTTGGCTTGCTTATGGCTGTACTTACACTCACAGTGCTCAAAGTAAGATGTTGTAAAAATTTTAAAAATCCCTTTTCATCACATGTCTGGACTTTGAATACCAGCAGAAACCAGAGGAGCCAGTTGCCTTGTGGATGCAGCAATTCCTTCTCCTGTGGTGCCACAACGGCAAGTTGCTTTGGAGCTGCTGTGTCACAGGGAAGGGATGAATGTATCTGCAACACCAAGTACATAGCATTGGGTTTGAGTCTATATCCTTTTGTCAGCCCATTCCTGGGTTTTTTTTGATGTTGAGTTGGGCGGAGCATGCTATGAGCAGCACGATTTTCCTGGTTATAAATCTGGGCTGTGGAAGAAGTGTCTTCTACACCACAGATAGAAATATAGTAAGCAGCAAATCAGTGATTTGTGCAAAAATAAGTTGGTCTGTGACAACTGAGTTCCTTCTTTACTTGTTTTCTCCCAAATAAAGGAACAGCACCTTGAGTCTGTATCTGATCTCAGTGTGCCTCCAAGGTTTGTTTGATAGCTCAGTCGAGGTTGAGAGCATTTGCTTTTTTTATATGTTTCTCGAGCAGTATGCATGTATAAGGCAAATGAAAAGTTCCTGGTACTAAAGATCCTGCAAAGCAGCAAGTGAAACCAGGGACAATGGAGCCAGAGGTTGAGGTGGAGACTTCCCTTGCCCAGTTACTAATGCTGTTTTCTAGTAATAGTAGTGAGGAGGCTATGCCTGTCTCTCATCCTTAAAGTGAAAATCATGCAAAATGTTCTATCAGGTTGGAAAACCANAAAAAAAAAAAAAACACCACTGATGATTGTGTTTCAAGAATTGTGTAATATCTGGAATTTATCGTATAAGCTCCCATTGGTCAAGCATAACCTTAGGGAAATTCATCTTACCTTTATAAAAAAAATTATCCTGATGCTTGCTCTGGAAAAAAGGGTAGGACTTACTTTAAAACATCTTAGTTTGTCTTTTGTTAAGTTTTTCAGTTATGCAAGGAGACTTCAAATTGTTGGTTTTTCTAGCTGAATAATCTGAGCTCCATTTCTCTGCAAATCAAAGTTTAACCTTTTTATATTCTAGAAGTATTCACATCATATTGCTTAGAGTATATGTAGGCTACTGCAGAAAATTTTAGTGCCAATAGTAAAGAAAGAAACAGAAAGATTCATATTTTTATGTACTTAATTCAAACACGTCATTTGTTCAATAATGTAGAAAAAGGGTTTATGTAGGGAAAAATAAATATTATTTATCTTTCTGTGAGAATTTTCTACAGCCATCACCCTTATAGAAAGTGGCTGAGCTCCAGAAATCAATATTTATTTTGAGCATATTTAAGCTTCTTATATAGCAAGAACATTAAGTTTATAGAGCTATGTAAAATATCTGATTTTAGGACTGTAACAAGTGTTTAGTGTGATATAAATATATTTGTAGTGTTTATGTTATCTCCTGGGGAATATATTGCATGAGAACAGTTGTGAGGGGGGAATCTAATACTTCCTAGAAAAAGATACCCTGTTTTCAAGTTTTCTAGTAGCTTGCTATAGAAAATATTAGTGCATTAAGTCCATCACCAAAATGTAAGCAGCTCCTGCAGAGGTTCATTGAAATCTCAGATTTATTATTTAACTTTTAAAATACAATAACAATACTGTTTCACTGTCTGAAGTTACAGAACTAGAAGGGGGTAGAAATAATGGAGAAAAATCTGAGTAATTATGGGTTTGGTTACTTGGAACAGCCATTTTTAAATCATACTTGGCCTTGTTATATTATGCTTATACTTTAGGGAATAAGTTCACTGAAATTTGTTTCTTTAAAGTTGGCTGAGAACTGAAACTCCAACAGTTTTTTACAACTCTGGGATACAATATTCATTAAGAGATGAAGCTAGTGATGTAGTTTTATGTGTTGAAGATGTATTTCCTGAATAATTCCACTTAAAGTAGTAGTACCTGATAGTCAAGCTCTCATTATAAATTTCCCCTCCTGTTATTGATACTCTTTTATGCCATTTTGTTCAGAATTTACCTTTCTTTTTCAGTTCTCAGTAGGTTATCATGAAATGTATATTTTACAGCTATGACTTGGGCATATAAGACAAGCATGTCATTAGAACTTGACTTTATCTTGTTCAGTACAGTCCTTTTGTTTTTACATTCCCTGACTATATCAAAGCTACATCACACTTCATAACTGTGTTGAAGTGTTGTTCTGGCTCTATTTCTCGTTTCTTTTTCCCTAAAGCTCACAATTTCTTGCAATCATTTCTGCCTAACTTCTAGCTTTTATATTTCTTTTCCCTCTATTAACAAAGAATAAAAAAAAAAACAACCACACAACAAAAAAACCAAACCAACCAGAAATAGAGAGGAAATAAAATATATATTACAGATTCCTTATAAAGAAAAAAAAACATTTTTATTGATATGGCTAAATCTAGTTCAGTCTTATTTCTAATCAAGTAAGCTCCTTAAATATTTTCCCCCTACCCTTCTGATATTTTCAGATGTCATCTGTTGCTGGCACTCTTCTATTTGGTTCTGATTCTCTACTTTTTAAATATATATCTGTAGCCTTCATAGAATCTGTCTTCCAAAAGTTATTTTGTGAATACCCTTTTGCACTCTTAAAACACAAAGTTTTTTGTCCTGCATTCTGATGAGCTGAAAGTTAGTTTTGTTTTGAACCATTTCGACATTTGAAGGCCTTTTATTCATAGTTTAAGATAGTATGTATTATTAAATGTATACATATCTATGCAGTTTGCAGTCTATAAACAACAGTAAAGAAGAATCATTCAAAAGATACAAGGATTCAAGTACAGCTGGAGTACTGGCTATTTTCGATTTACTTACTGTCCTCCAAAGTTTTAGATTAAATGAGTAAGGTTCATTACGAATGTAATTACTCACTTGGTCTTATCAGGTGTTCCCTAGGGGATTTAATGGGAAAGGGGGGAGAAATTTAAGAGAAATAAAAAAATTAAAAAAAATTAAAGTGTTGTGTATGCAAGAGGAACAATGAATTCTTTTGTTGTTTTTCCTGATAACCTGAAAAAATCAGTTGCTATAGTAATTGAATAACATACTGATTATTTTTTTTTTATTTCTAACCATATAATTATTTAAATTAAGGCAGTATTTTGTAAACAGACAATTTTTCCTTTACTTATTTTAACTTGGATCTTATTTCAGTTTAAAAAAAATGGAAGGATAAGAAAAGGCAGGACCCTCTTTCAGGAAAGCTGTAGTTTGGATGTGCATAAATACAAAAATGATTGAAGTAGCAGGCCAGATCTCTCACAATTAAACATTATTGCACAGAATTTTAGGATAGGGAAATTTGGTTACAAATTAAAAGGCCGTCTTCCTCATCCTAAATCTGAATTTCACAGGATACTCATGTTAATCTGAACCATATTATAAGAGGTGTTCTCCTCTTACTTCTTAATCTTTCCAAAAGAAAACATTTTAGTACGAGGGATGGTGTCCCACTTTAAAATCAAATTCTATTTAATGAGGGTCATCTTAGAGCTGCAGCAGTTGTTGATATGGAGGTCACTTTTGAATTAGAAAGTGTGTGCATAGGCATTTTCTCTTTCAAAGTAAGTCTTTAATTTTTCTTGAGACAGCATGAGGTTTCTCTGTCTGTCTAAAATATCTAGGTTTTGCAGAGAGATAGTACCTGTGGGCTGACAATTTTTGTGTGGATTTAAAGTCAATCCCTATGAAATTGTTAGGTTTACAATATTTTTTACCACTGTCTTCCTCTGGTGGCAGTCTTCTATAGCTTTTCTGTCAAGAAAGAGTACAAAATGAGGGAAGCAATGATCTTTATGACGAGAAATGCTGCCTGGTAATAATAATAATAATAATACCTGTTATAACATTCAAATCTCATTTTCATTGTGTGCAAGAGATAGATCAAGATTATATAATCAAGAGCTGTCTTTCAGGTTTTATACTCTCATTTGCATTGACGTTAAATTAATTAACACCACAATTAAGGATAACATTACTCTCAAGGGAGTAAAGGATGTTATGGTACGAGGATAGCTAGAAATTTAGGGAAAGCAGCAAGACAAAACTAAGGCAAATGACAGTAAAACTAAATATGTAATTACAAAAAAAAATTGTTTGATCATGCTCTGATGAGAAATCAGTAACCATACAAATCAACCTAGGCAAGTTACCTACCTATAAATTACTTAATAATTTTAATGTCTTAGAACACAACAGGACTGGGTCATACTTTTGCAAACATATTTTGCAGTCAGATTCTGTTTTTCAGAACTGCCACTACAGATGTATAATGTGAGTGGGATTTTTCATAAATCTAGTTGGTATAACTCTGCTTTAATTAAATTCATGTTTTTTCACTGGGCACCTGTATAGGCTCTGTTTCTGTATTTGTAAATGAAGCACTTCATATCAGTGAAGGTCAGCCTGCACGAAAAGCATTTCTGACATTTTTATAGTCATACTCTAAGTAGAACAACATTTTGAGATTTTAGTATCGTAGTGTTATGGTATAGAATGATGCCATTTCCTGGTATAATGAGAGTGTGCTTATGCTTCTGTACTAGCTTATGCTTTTAAAATGCAAGTATTTCCAAGAAACAGCTGCTTTTTAGACAAATTTCACTCTTCTAGATCATTACATAAACTTGCACTGTTCTAGTAAAGATCACTCGTGTCTTCACTTGTTATGATGTCAAGTTCTGCAGTTAACTC
This sequence comes from Nycticryphes semicollaris, assembly GCA_013400055.1. Lineage (NCBI taxonomy): Eukaryota > Metazoa > Chordata > Aves > Charadriiformes > Rostratulidae > Nycticryphes > Nycticryphes semicollaris. Next base: position 2,890 of record VXBJ01003743.1, on the reverse strand, counting down.
AACATTGCTGCTTAATTTACACTCTTAATTCTCATATTATCTCTTTGATTTCAAAGACAGGTATGTCAGTTCATAAGAGCCATAGATAATTTGATAAACAACAGAGTTTAATATATTTTTAACACATTCACATAGTGAATAGGAGGGACAGAAGAGAAACCTGTGACATTATTTGAAGTTAGCAGCTTCCAGGTTCAGATAGATCAATCCTTTTAGATAGATTTTAAAAAATTAATAGTACTAAGTTAAATGTAGTTTTCTGACTCAGATATGGTACAACGATGTAGAAAGAATGTAGAGTGACTATATTGAAAGAATTGGCATCAGCCATTTCCTTATTATATATATATTTAATCCCAATTTATCACTTACAATTAAGAATTAATCGCTAATCCTCAAAAATATAAATTATATATTCTTAATTGCTTGTATTTATCTTTACATACAGATCTTCAGTTGCAAAGAAATATTGCATCACATTGGTTTTACTTTTTTACTTGTGATTAATTTATCTGTTCAAGCAGAAAAATTCAGACAGCCAGTGCCTTTATTTGAGGGTGAAAATAAAAATGACAATGAAAGAAAACTCACTGCAAGCAGAAATTGTTATAGAAATACTGAATTTTAATTAATTGATAATTACTATTAAAAATAGATAATGTCACTCAGACTATCAGAATGCATTCCCTTGTATAAAGGAATTATGTAGTCTCTTCTTCCTATTTTTGTTATACAAATTTTAAATTTCCTTTCATGTTACTGTTAATTCCACATGAAAAAGAATTTGGAAATTCTTTTTCCTCCTTTCTTGTAGGCATAGTATGTTTTAACATAATCATTGAATTAATTCCTTCCAGTTTCAGTTTGTAACTGTTTTGCATTTTGCCTTCCTCCTTTAATCCATAAGCTTCAACTTAAAAGGAATACATTTTTAGCTTTTCATAAAATTTAAAAATATTTGTTCTCAAATATCCTTAGATGTGTGATTAAATAAAAATCAGGATATTCAAGGGACTGTGCAAAGTCACATCATTGAGTGACTGGAAATATGAGATTTGTAGTACACTGAAAGTGTCTGGAAAACCCGAGCAAATAATTTGATATGGCCTATCATTATTTAATTGATACAAAGCTTACCCTTTTTTTCCTCAATGTTTCCTGTAGCTTTCTTCCTGTCCCCACACATATATTATTTGATAATTTTTGTTTTATTTAGATTTTTGTTGTTGTTTATTAATTTTGGGTAAAATGTCATTGCAATTAGAAAAGATCTCTTAAGACAAAAAGCAAAGCCCTGCCAATACAGAATTGTAACATAAAATATAGTCCCTTGTGTTTAAGCCATTTCATTTTAATTGTTTTGGGGAAGATCTAGCACATTGTGGAATAATCTCAAGAGGAAAAAAGTGGAAATACCCTTTCTCACTTTCTCACTTATAGTAAGTCATTCCTCAAATTCAGATTACATTGTCCTTTCCTCAACTTGATCTCATTATTTCTAGATATATCCCATTTGTATTCTTAAATAATTACTCTTGCCCCTTGGTGTTTACCTTCTCATTGCTTTTGACAGATATATCTCCTCCTTCTCCCCCCACTTAATTGTTGGTTAGTCAAGCTGTACATATTTAATCTTTCTAAGCTTTTCTTGTGTGTCATCCCTTCCAACCAGTTAAATTGGGGTTTTTTTTCTCCCTCTTTGCTCTGAGTTCCTTTCAGTATGTCAAAGCACAAAAGGTGGAGCTGATTGTACTTGTCAAGTGTTTTCCAGTTCAGATTTGACAGAATAGTCTGATCTTCATCAACTTGCAAAGAAATGACAGCTCTATCCCTTGTTTGTGCTAAGGTCCAGTTTCTACACTCTGACAATGCAAAAATATCTTAATAGCGATACTGATTTCACTGCTGCTACTGTAAAATAATCTAAGAACATCAAGGCTCTCGTTGATGTTTTATCACCTTAATTTAAAAACAGTCCAAGATTAAAAATTCACATTTTCGTGAGTCTATTCTTGTGGTATAGATATTTTATATGGAGGGCTTATTATTATGAGAGGACCATCAGGAATAAAAACATTCTCATGTTGTAACTTGAGAACTTGCCACATTTGAAAAGGACATTGTGAGATGAAATGCACGGAAGGTTATGAGGATAAAGTGTAATGTCCCGGAAGGCAATGCTAATCTCTGATTATGAACCACAAAAGGGATTCTGCTACACAGATTACAACACAAAATGTAGACTGTGCTAGTATAGCCTTTGATGGAAAAGATTTCTGAGAACAGCAGGACTACCAGACTGACTGTATTTGCCAATACCACAATCACTGTGTGTATTGTCTGGTGGTTTTTTTACAATTAAATGGTTTTCACTTAAAAAGTCCAAATTAAGTTGATAAGGTTTATCCAAAACCATTACCTTATTGGTAGGTGATATTTCAGCTGAGAATCAGATGAGCATCTCTTGCTGTTTCTTCTAATGCCGCTGGCTTCTTACGCAATCTAAGTAAATTTCTGAGAATGGCGCTCTCAGTTGGGGGTTTGTATTGACCAGCCTTGAAGAAGTAACACAAAGGAGACCCGAGCTGGGAAGAAGGGAGACGAATTTTCTCACTAAATCAAACAAATAACAACAACAAAAAAGGGAAATGTATTTGGAATTTGTGTTATATAAACTATCCATGGAGATTATGTGTTATATTCATTCTCCCATGCTTAGTGGGATGTTTCAGTTTCTTAAGAGATCTCCCGTGTTTACAGAGATTTGTTTGATTCCAAAGAGTAAGAAAATAAACCTAAAACTGTACTGATAGGTAGAAATTGAAGACATTGAAATATGTGTATATATATATCTCAATACTGATTTAAATTATATTAAAATATTTTTAAA